>BPLR01013809.1:0-47717 GCA_021605095.1 Caerostris extrusa | reverse complement strand
ACATTGATGCTACTCTGTAGAGGCAAATCATGTCATCTTCAATGGATTCCTGCACATGTCCACTTTGAGGGGGCAGCAGGTACGCTGACTCTTTAGCCAAAGAAGCCAAGGACAATGATCCACCCAGGACTACCATCACACTTGCAGATGCCCCAACGCAGTTGCCAAAGCCGACTATTCCTCATAACTTTAAGAAGCCACTAATCAGGGACTTCAACTGCCTAGGTGACATCCGTTATTAGACTCAAGAACTAATCATTACAGAGGGATGAAGATTCTTCCAGACAAGACCAGGAATACATCCCCTGCAGAAATTGCCCCAACGCTTTCCTAACACCTAAGCACATTCTAAAGTGCCCAGCATTCACTCCCAATGTTTTGCAATTGGGTATGGTGCCAATCGAGGGCCAACTTAAGAGAAGTCCTGTATAGTGAAGACTTTTTGACTTGATCTAACTTTGATATTTATATTTTTAAATCCATGGACACGATAACAAAATAACAGAATTACACATTTATCAGTTAAAAAGTTAACTATTTTTATTGCAGGTATACATAACAGAGACATCGCAATGTAATTCGATGATTAGGTAAAAAACAATATATAACAAAATTAATCTTCAATATGATTCGTACACGTACTCTGGATTACGATTGTTGAAGGTTATTAACAACTTTCTGCATTTCTTTGGTTTTCTTCGAAGATCATATTCTAGAACTCAACGTTGTTTAGATACACATTTACAGTCAGTTAAAAAGTCAATCATTTTATCGAATATAAATAATGTGAATTTATACTTTTTACTTTGTTACTCTTTTGTAATAATAAAAAGAAAATTATTAATTCTCTACTTTTTAATCTGTAAAAAGAAAATATAATTAAGAATAGGAAAACCATGATGATATTTTTAGAAATGGGAGAATGAAGATAATTTTGGTTTTGAGCTAATACTTAGAAAATTTACTTAAACTATGATTATTCAATCAGTATAAGGCACAATGCAACTATAAGGCTTAAAAAAAATTAAAAATTGGCGTTAGGAATGAGTAATAACATTAATTGTTAAGGAAATTTGAATTTGTCGATGTTGAGTGATAATCAGTGATAAGTGTTTTAACTGATCAAAAATACATAGAAGAAAACTTGACAATAGTTGAATTAGTTAAAATAGTACTGAAAATCTGAAGCAATTCAAAAAGGTTGTCTGAAATACAAATTTTTAAACATTAATCGAAAAGGATTGTTCTTGCTTAAGATATCTATAAAAGAAAAATATAAACCGAAATCTTTTATGAATTGTATTTTATCATGAGTGAATACATTTCATTTCATCAACGGAACGTGAATAATGTTAAGTAATGTTTAAATCGAGTTAAGAATTTTATTAGCAGCTTCTTAGGCAACATTTTGAGAAAAGCTGAAACAGCTTCAAACCTACACTTTAAAGGAATATTATTTCTCAGAATTTAAATGTCTCAATATTACATTTAATAAGGACACCAATATTGAAATCGTGAAATAAAGCTTTTTAAATTCATTTTTTTTTTTTTTTGGGGGGATTTTCTCAATAGCAATCAGTTTTTTTTATAGCTACCAATTTTGTTCAAATAATTCCATGTTTTTTTAAGCTTAATTGGGAAACATAATAAATAATTCATTTATTGCTGTATTTTAAATCTTCCCTTCTAATTAAAGTAATTTAAAAGACAAAAATATTTCAAAAAAGTACCAAGTAGCAAATAAATATTTAATTTTTCAGTTTAGTTTTAAATCTCAGCTTCAATTTCACTTTGAATCTCAATTTCAGCTTCAATTTCACTTTGAATATCCATATCAATTCCAGCTTCGATTTCACTTTGAATCTCAACAATTTAGCTTCAATTTCACTTTGAATCTCAATTTCCAGCTTTAATTTAACTCTTGAATCTCAACAATTCCAGCTTTAATTTAACTCTTGAATCTCAACAATTCCAGCTTTAATTTAACTCTTGAATCTCAACAATTCCAGCTTCAATTTAACTTTGAATCTCAACAATTGCAGCTAGGGATTGCAATATTGAATCAAGTTCAATACCGGTATTCGGTATTTTTAGATCTTAATACCGGGATACCGGTTTTTAATACCAGTAGTAGAAATTTTAGTAAAAGAGAGAAAATGCAAGTGTTTGTTTTGTTTTGCCAATTTTATTAGAGAATGTAAATAATAAAGAATGTAATTTTAGAAAGTTTGCTATAAACTTGATCAAATTTGAATTAGGGAATTTAGTCTCTTTTCTTCTTTTCATTCTCATCTTTAAAATCATCATAATTTTTATAAATACCGCTAAGACATTTTCTATTTCGGTATCGCAATTTTTTCTGTGTGATTTTTTCAATGTAATATATAAAATTCTTCAGGTGAGTGATGTTCTTTCAGTGATTGCAACATGAAATGTATTGTTGCATTAGCTGTTAATAAATTAGAATCTCTCCGACATTATGCCTCAACAGCTAATTTTATTGGAAGTAGAGCTGATACAGTTCTGGACATAAGTCGAATTTATCGTGAAAATTAATTTTTACAGGTTTAAGTCGATCATTGCTTTTTGGATTGGATTTTTCAATTTCGAAAAACGTTCCATCATTAGGAGTAAACTGTTCCAACGTTCCTAGCTGTGATAGGAATTCCGGAGAATTGCCAGATAAGAATAAGAATTTCACAGATAAGAATTCCACAGATAAGAATTCCACAGATAAGAATTCCACAGATAAGAATTCCACAGATAAGAATTCCACAGATAAGAATTCCATTCAGATAAGAATTCCACAGATAAGAATTTCACAGATAAGAATTCACAGATAAGAATTTCACAGATAAGAATTCTAAATTTCTAGTAAATACCGAAAAAACGGTATTTAAACTTGTGAATACCGGTATTACAAAATTGCACAAATGGCTAAAAATACCGGTATTGCAATCCCTAATTGCAGCTTTGACTTTGAGATCTCAACAATTTCTCAGCTTCAATTTCCCAATCCTAGCTATCTTCATAAATATGTATATATACGCAGAAAGTGATATCCAACTAAAACAATTAAATTGCGGGAATCGTACTTTGTATTATACAGTTATATTATACTTTTGCATTATACAATTTTATTTTTACGTCATTTAATTTCTTTTGAAATGGATAGCGGTGATTTCATATTGGCAGATCATTAGTTTTAGTAACGCATACTTCATGTATATTTTAAAACATACCATAAAAATGTTGCAAATTGATGTTTATTTCTAATTAAAGTTTCTTGGCGTGCGAGTAGATTAATCTGCTTTAAATAATAACCGATATTGTTTTTCCCACACTTTTTGTGGATTCCATGGAGCACATACCACATGAAATATGTATATATTATGATTATTTTTCAGCGTATGAAGACAAAGTTCCTGTCCACAGATGAATTCAATGTGATCGTAGTGGACTGGTCCTGTGGCAATGAATTTCCATACTTTCAAGCCGTCCAGAACTCCAAGGTCACTGCGAGTGAACTCGCGAAGCTCATCAACTTCTTGAAGGTACATGAAATAATATTTATAGTTGAAAAGTTAATTTTTGAGTAACTTTTATATCACAGATGTATCAAAATAGAATCGATTAAGATTATTAAATTTACATATAATGAATTGAAATGAAGTTCAATATTATTCGTAACAACATCATACAGATTTAAGTTCGTAAATCGATAACGTTCAGTTCATTTCGTATTTCTCTGCTTACATGGATTCAATTTTTTGTATTAAGCATTAGTAAAATGCGCGTAATTGTAGGAGTTTTATCAATCTTTCTAGTAGGTTCTTTCAATCTTTTTTGTAGTCTGCATCTTAATCGGTCCCAAAAAATATTTTTGAAGGTTTAGGAACATCGAAAGTTTTTAAAAAATAAATATTAAATGAAATCGTAGCAAAAAATAATTTGCTAAATTCAAACGAATTTTTCAATTTTTTAATTGGATATTTTTTCTCGGTAATATATGGCCCGAATCAGTTTTAATATGGGTTATGCAAGCCCTCAACATAAACAAACTATTGGCAATTTACCAAGAAAACTAAAAATAGAGTCGATTATTAATATGTAAATTTACTTAAAGTGAAATGAATTGAAGTTCAATTTTTATTTGTAACAACATCATAGATCAGATTTAAGGTCGTTAATCGATAACGTTAAAAATTTTCTCAAAGTTGGATTCATATTTCTCTATTTACTTGATTCAGTTTTTTGTTTTATAAACTCGAGTGTATTTGAGTTGTTATATTTTTATCTTAAATAAATGCACGTAAATGTAGGAATTTCTTTATTTTTTGTGAAAAAAGACATTAATTGAAATAAAAAAATCTTTTTTTGTAGGCTACAACTCAATCGGTTCCAATTGATTTAAGTGTACATATCAATGCTATGTTAGGTTACATATGCACCTCTTATATGCTTAAATCAGAAAATGTGTACTTCGCTAGTGCTTAAATCGGAAAAATGTGACCTCACATATAATAAGTAAAAAAATTATTTTAAATACTAGCTAAAAATTTCAGCGTCTCTTTTCTTAAAATGAAGAAAGTCTTCTGAAGTCATAGATAAAAATTTCTTAAAAAATTTAATTTGTATATTATAAAAAATTTTTTTCCCTCATTGAAATAACCCAAATGATATCTAAAATCTATTTTACCCATCAATTTGCAAAAATCTTTTAAGAAAAAAGTGATTAAATCTTGAAATAAAAAGTAAATGCAGTTGAAATTCTACAAATATCTTATATAAAGCAATACGCTAAAAAACTTGGCGAGAAATTTCCAGCCGGTTTTACACATGCACGAGAAAGCCACCTTATCTTCTATTTCCAGTAACCTTAAGTTGAATTATCTAGTAGATCGGGTATCATGCTAATAACCCACACATAATTAAGGACATTTTTTATTTCAATTACACTAAAAAAGCCCGATTGTTTGTTGTTGTAAAATGTTGTGGTTGTTCACGTACATGGAATAAAAATCTCGCGTAGAGCATTTGTGATAACAACGAGGCTCATAACATAATGAGCTAGATTCCTTTTCAGATTTGTAGTTTCATTTGTGAATAAGTGATTTTTTAAAAATCTATAAATGTAAGGCTTTTAAATCAATTAGCATGAATATTTTGTACGCAATTTACAACAGTTAAGTTATCAAGTATGGTGGCTACTACAAATTATTCGTTATTCACATTGGAAATTCTTCCTGGTAATATTTAGTTCACAGAACGGTATTTAGTTCTCGTGAGAGTATACATATAAGTATATACAGTGGGCCACAAAATTATTGTATACACCTTAGAAACAGAAGACTTTTGCAATTACAAATTAAATATTGCTTTAAGATGATTGAATTTTTACCTTATATACTTTAGTCTATGCTTAACCGTACTATACTTATAAAATTGTTACGTTTGTTTATTTTTACGAAAAAAAAAATAAAAGATCCTGAGACGGAAGGAAAAACAACACCACAAAAAATAAGTATACACCTTTATTAATTTCCTTTTAACGTACAAATTAATATTTTGTTGCATAACCTTTTTGCTTGAATTACAGCTTGTAATCTTCTGAACATAGATTCTACTAGTGTTTTTAATGGTTTTCAACAGGCAATTTTTAGCCCATTCTTCTCTCAGAACCTTCTTGAGAACTTCCATGCTTGTAATTTCGTGCTCATGTACAGCTTTCTCTATTGTGACCACAAATTTTTCGATGACGTTTAGGTCTGGAGACTGGACTGGGTGTGTAATTGCTTCTTACGGGGTACAGCAAGTATAACTGCACAATCTTCGCTGTATGCTTGGGGTCATTGTCCTGCTGGAATAGGAAGCTTGACCCAAGCCCCAACTTACTGGCACTTTTTTTCAAGTTATCATTTAAAATCCCCAAATATACATGTTTGTCCATAATAGCCACCATCAATAAAGGAAGCTCTCCAACTCCTCCAGACGACGTACAACACCAAACGAGGACAGAATCCACCTCGAACTTGACTGTCTTAATGGTATTTTTAGGTGCCAGTGATTTCCCAGCTTCTCTCCATATTTTAAATCGTCCATCGCTTTCTGAAAATTTAAACTTACTTTCATCCAAATATTACAGTGTTCAGAAATAAATAGGCTTTTTAAACGATGTTCTTTGGCGAAAATCACTCTCTTTTGTCTATTCACATACATGACGAGTGGCTTTCGTATTGGTGTACAACCATAAAACCCATATTGGTGAAGGTACGTCGAATTGTTTCAACTGAGATCTTTTTCGATTGTAGAGGACATCGATAAAAGCTGGTTTAGAGGCACTCACCCTCGGATCTTTCTTTACTGAGTGAATGATCCTCTTCGCTGTAGTACTCAGTATTTCTTTGCGTCCTCTTCCGGAATATTGACCACAGATCGAAGTTTTTATACTTCTGTAGTATTTTTGGAACACAACCGTAGGAGTTACACCAATCAACGAAGCGATTTCTCGAAGAGATTTCCTCTCTTTCGACCATTTTACAACCAATAAACGCTCAGATTCAGTAGCTTCTCTACGAGAGTTCATTTTACGATTTTAATGAGGAAAGAATACTATTTAAAATCGTTGAAGTACAATAGCACGTGTTATAAGCAGCAGCTACTCCTGAAACTCTTTAAAAAGAAAATTTGAAAAAAGAGTGGTGGCATAATTTACAAATATAAGAAGTGTATACTCAATTTTGTGGCATGGTTTTCTATCTTTTCTTCCGAATCGCTTAACTTTTTCGTAATAAATAAGTTAACTATAGAATTATGTTATTATAGGATGGTAAAGCAGAGTTAAAGTATCTAGGATAAAAATTATCTATTTTAAATCAATATTTAATTTGTAATTGAAGAAGTCTAAAGTTTTAGAGGTGTATACTCAATTTTGTGGTTTCACTGTATATATAATATTACTTAGGTTTACTTCCTTCTTAATTTAATCTGGATGCTTAGCTAATTTAATACATTCCTACTAGAGTGTCATTTTGTTTGTAAGTAAATTATGTATATGTAAAAATTCCTTAAATGATAAGTAAAGATGAGAATTAATTTACATGCCAAAAATATACTTTCTAAAGACAAACATTTTTTTTGATGAAATATTTTTTGTTGTTAATGCATAGACGAATCTGATGTTTTAATCTAACAGTTTACTCAATGCTCGCCCGACTCGCTGCTGGTAAGCATTAGGGCTGAGGTTCAATCCACTGGCAGCTTTGTTGTAAACACTGTTTCAAAAATCGAGGAAACTCGATGATGTTTGTGATATTCAGCATCTGGCCCTCGTCAATCGGACTACCTGAATTTTCCTGGTTTTCTCCCATACAATACGAAAGAGGATAGTTCCCCTAAAAGTTCTCCTGAAAGCACTACCCCTCTTCAGAGTCACCAAGTCAGACTTCTACCTTATGATGTTCCATCATAACAGAAGCTGCCCCCTCTTTCCCTCCTTTCATGAGACCACACGGGTTCTTGGATTTGGTCTAGATGTTGCTGTCTACCAAGTTGGGATAAGAAACAACAACAACAACAAAAAAAAAAACTATGTTCGTTTTTCGTGGTCTTTAATATATATATTTCCTCTGTTTACATCGAAAACATTTATAATTATAGTTCTATTTATAAAAAATTAATGATTAAATGAATATTCGTTGTCAATGTATATGCGCAAATGCTTATAGTCAAGCCTACGAAATTCAAAATTTTTCGTGCATAATATTTTCAAATTTTGCAACTGCATTCTACATAATTATTTTATCCTTGCGCATAAAGAAGAAAGTACTAAAAATATGACTTTAATTATTTCCCGAACTGCGACCTAATGCCATTTCACCCTCAGCCGGCGATAACCTCCTTTGTTTTGTGTTCGCAGGACTCTCGCGGGGCGAATCGGCGACTTCCACCTGATTGGCCACAGCCTGGGCAGCCACATCGCGGCGCTGGTGGGGCACGAAGTGCCGCATCTGGGCAGGATTTCAGGTAAGTGCACGCTCCACCCTGCTGTGTTTTTTAAACGCACGGAATGCTATTTTCGTGATATCCGCGCTTGTCAATTACGGGGGCACGGGGCGTAGTGCCGTTCCGCTATTTCGGGGTTGGGTCTTTTTTGGCGGGGGAAAGGGTCCGCCGCTGATAAAAGGGTTCGATCGTTTTAATTTTATCCATCTGATCTTATTTATTTTATAATTTCGGACGTCATTAAGCATACTAATACACACACAGAGAGAAGTTTAAAGATGAATTTTTTTCTAAAATTAGTTCCAGAACAACTAGCCAAATTGATAATTGTCAGTATTTATTATTATTTTTATTATATTACTGATAAAAAAATAGAGCCGATAATTAATTCATTGATAGTAGTGCACCGGGTTCATCCTTTCTATTTAGGATCATTTTTAATATTATTCGTTAATTAATTTCATATTATTTTTTATTTTCTGTAAACAATGCAATAATGCAATGTTTTTTTAGCAAATTTTGCAGTTTCAAGCTTGAAGGTGTCTTATTTACACCTTTATTTACTATATTTTAAGATGCAGGTAGATATACATAAAACAATTTTTACATGGGCCTGGATGGTCATGGGAGTGTCTAACGTTCTGGCCCTCGGTGGCACAGGTTTCGGGTTCGAGTCCCGTCGGTGCCAGAGATGTTTGTAGTGATTCGGAATCCATTTTTAAGCCGTACATCCTAATACGACTGTTGAGCCCTACCTAGTAAAAAGAAAAACATTTTCTGTTCGAGAAATCTGACCCACCATGGCAGATTAGACAGGGGATGACCCAGTATGGGGAGTTAGTACCAGGGAGTAGTTACATTTTAGTACCAGGGAGTTAGTTTTTTATTTGTAAGTATGAATTATCTGGTAATACATATATGTCGTTAGTCTCATATACAAAAGGCGACAAAAAAGAATAAATCAACATATCATTTTTATTTTCTGTATATTTCCGCATAAATCAGCCAGGTACATATATGTCGTTTAAGATCTAATTTGAAGCAATTGACAAGAGCGACTCAAATGGACTGTGGGGCGTCACGGAGCCAAGTCAACTACCTATCTGTGCACCATCACAACAGAAGCTTTTCTGTATATTTCCATACGTGTTTTATGATCTTGGTCAGATACTATAAACAAACGACAGATTTTCATTATAAGTTTCACTTTGAAGATAATTTCCGAAACTTGAAATTTTTCCATTTGAAAATGAGGCAATAGAACCAATAGCTGTAACTCATTGGCTTAAGCAAATTAATTTGTGCTTAATCGATTGTCTTTCAGCAGTCAATACACATTATAAATTCACCCAGGCACCTTTGCCCAATTTTATTCTCTTAACAAAGTAACAAGTAATTTTCAACAAAGAAAATTGTTCTCCTGCTCTCCTTGCGGCCTGATGACCAATTGGCTAGCGGTTTGATACCACAGGCTTCACGTTCGAATCCTGGCGGTGGCATGTAAGTTTGTGAGGGGGTTCGGAATCCACGTTAAACTGCAGGTCCCGGTCTAATGCCCAAAATGCACAAAATGACCGTAGAGCGCCAAACCAAACTCTTATAATAACACATTTACTTCCCAACATAGGCAGTTCCCACACATTTTCCACTTTAGTGTGAAAGGAATTATCGTGTAATTTCTTTTCTCATTAAAATTATATCCTTGGATAAACACGCATTCAAATAGCTTTTTTTCTCCCCAAAATTAATTTTTTATAGATACTTAAAAATCATCTGTAGGTAAGGTGTAGTGGCCCATAATCCACGTTTAGAAAGTACAATCATTCAATGCAATCAAAAGGTGAGACTGCAGATGGATGAAAGATTGTTATTTCAAACAGGTTACACTTCTTATTCCACAGCAATTTGGAACGAACCTCCCCAAGGGCAGCATCTGAGGAGTTGGAACCCTCTTCTTCGAAACTATTTGAGGGGGGAAGTAGGGTGGAGGTTATTTACTGCATGTACTCTAAAAAGCAAGCATACTGTGTTTTCGAAAGAATCCAATGGCGTCTGCGAGAGAAGCCATTGCCAAAATGCGCATTCTAAGTTATAATTTATTTGAACCCATTAACTTATACATGCTCTCAATTTACTTGCCTTTATTTTCGACAAATACAGTAAGATTTAATTTTGTACGTTGCAATAAAAACAGGGTGAGGGGGGAATAAAACCGAGATAAAATCAATATTACCTAGTTGCATAATGCTAAAATTCCAAACCTGATAATCCAGAATCCTAAAATGGAAGATTTAAAAAATAGTTTGAATCACTAATATAATATATAATATATTATAAAGTCACTCTTAATTTTACAGACTAATTTTTTACTTATGCAGAGATTAAAAGAAAATCTTAATTATGATTTCTTTTCCAAAAAAGTGCTTAAAATATATTTGAATGCGATGAAATTAAAATTAAAATTAAGAGCAATGTAATATGGTTTGGGACTGATGGTCGAGTGACTAGCGCTCGGTGCCACAGGTTTTCGGGTTCGAGTCGCGAGGCGGATCAGAATCCACTTTTAAACAGTAGGTCCCATCTATGACTGTTGAGCGTAGTGCTGACAACCCTTACCCTTTAAAAGAAAAACATCTCCTGTCTAGAAATCTGCCAACACGCAGACTACCTTGGCCCACCATGGGCTGTTACCCCACTGATGATGATGATGTAGTAACATGGATTACAATGTTATTTTTCGGTATCAACACTTTTAACCCTTTAAGACCTGAAACTTTTATATTTAAATTTACTTTTTCAAATTTTTAGTAAACATTGACTCAATGATACTAAAAACATAAATACAAGCTGAATCTATGCCCCCCACCTGATGCATGGGGGCACCAGCACGATCGTGGGGGTTAGGCTTTTCCATTCTTTATCTTGGCTTTCCTATTTGAAAAATCTTAAAAATGCCTCACCTGCACCCGTACGTTCTCGAGCTTAAATGGTTATGAGTATCATATTTAAACATAACCATAAAAAAATTATGCGCGTTATATAAGTGTAAAAATATCCCACTAAGATATTTCATTTTTATGGTGAAGTATATTTACATATATCATATTTACATTTTATGGTGAAGTATATTTACATATATCATATTTACATTTTATGGTGAAGTATATTTACATATATTATATTTACATTTTATGGGGGAAGTATTAGTTTATATTGTATTTACATTTTGTGTGGTGAAGTATATTTGTATATTGTATTTACATTTTATGGGGAAGTATATTTACATATATTGTATTTGCATTTTATGGTGAAGTATATTTGTTTTAGATTTTATGATGCCGTCTGCCTGATGGCTGATTTCTAGACAGGAGATGTTTTCTTTTAGGGTAGGGTTTTCAGCCTTACGCCCAACGTTCTATTGCAGCCATATTAGACAAGGACCTACGATTTAAAATGGATTCCGAACTACTACAACATACATGGCACCACATGGACTCGAACCCGAAACCTGTAGAACTGAGCGTTAGAGCGTTGGTCACTCGACCATCATCAGGCCAACCCACGTTAAATCTTAATCTTGATTTTATTACATTGAAATATTTTTATGTAAATTTTTTTATTATGTATTTCTCATAAAAAATATCTCAATTATTTTACTGTGTCCAAAAATTTATATATTTTCACTGGTATAATGCCCTTTCCCATAATCTCTAATTGTTTAATAATGACGTTACGTTAGGTCGTTTGTTCAGAACTAAAATCAATCTATTTGTATTTATGAATTTCTGGCCGATTCAAAAAGGCGTAAACTTCGATACATGTACTGTTCCAAGAATTTTCATTGTATTTGGGAAACAAGAGGCTATAACAGCTGTTTAATCTTATTGTGCAAGAATCATGTATGTAAATTTTTCGGAATTTTTCTGGTTTTCTTCGTTCTTTTATCTGATTTCGGAAGAAAAAAAATTCAATATCAAAATATTCATGACTTTGGAAGATATTTCAAAATATAAGCCTATTACATAATGTCCTCGCAGTTTAATTTACTTAACATTTGAACTGGAATAACCTTCGTTCTTGTAAGCGATGCATTTCAAGATATTCGCACGCACCTTTCTTTCAAAGGAAACAGTGGCCACAATAAAGTAAACAATAAACGCACGTTCTGCAGAGAAGTAAAACCATTTTGTACTTACGCTTCCGCGTAACTCGAAATTGTATTAATGTGATTACAGGAATAACTGAATGCACGACAAATTTGAATTGACAATAGGGTTGCCGTAAGCAAGAATACAATTCTGGCAATTCTTGGATGAAATAACTGGGAAAAATTTAATCGTGCTGCCATCTAGTGTCGATCTTAGGATATTTCTTAATTTGAAATAATAGATAGCAGGTCAATTGAAATGGCTTCTTTTGAAGTTTCACATTTCATAATGATGTAAAATAAAAATTATATTTAAACTGTTATAAATGATGATTTTTGAAGCATTAGTATCCTGAAAGTTTTTGCATTATCGTTCTTTATATTGAAGGCATATATTTTTATATAATAGTAAATATAATAATCATTTGCTAAATATATATACTATAACGTGATTTATGTAATTTCTTTTTTAATTTCAAATATATGAAAGCGTACAGTAATTCTGTACTTTGTTATTGAGGAAAAGAAGATTTAAATGTTATTAAAAATGAGAATGTAATAGAGAGGTAATATTAGCAGGATGGGCCTAGCAATAAAATCATAGCGTGCAAGTATTAACGGCTCACACTATTATTAAAGATGTAAATTTATACTAAATATATATTTTTTCTAAATGAAAAACCTTTAAAGAGCATCATATCCTTAACTATCGAAAAATTTATCAAATTTATTTTTGCTGTATAGCCCCCTCGAAATGTCGATAATTGTGCAGTCATGCTGCCATCTAGTGTCAAGAATTTGAACAGGTGTAATAGGTAATTAATGTTATAAAAATAAAATAAGAATGCAAGTATCCAACATATATGTTTTTAATGCATAGAATCAAAAGCACGATAATGAAATTTCAATTATAAAAATAATTTAATTAAATAATTTAATTTCAAA
Source organism: Caerostris extrusa (assembly GCA_021605095.1). Classification (NCBI taxonomy): domain Eukaryota; kingdom Metazoa; phylum Arthropoda; class Arachnida; order Araneae; family Araneidae; genus Caerostris; species Caerostris extrusa. Next base: position 34,621 of record BPLR01013809.1, on the reverse strand, counting down.
TTAATCATAAAAGAGCAGAATATTTTTAATGATACAATTATTATTAAGGTATGGCATCATGGAATTTTTTAAATTATAATTTTAAAATTAACTTAATAAAGCCTGGCAATATTGCGTAGAATTTTAACGTAAATTATATTGAGATTTCTATGTATATTCGATTGATTCATTATCTGCTAATGATGGCTAATCTAATAATTAGCGACCGTTACATGCAAATTTGTATTTTTATACAAATTTTATCTTTTAATTAGTTAAATTCTCCCTAGTACATGCTGTCACATACTGCCCTGCATAGTACATCACCATAGTACATGCTGTTCTGCATATTTATGCTGTCTTAAGAATTATCTTAGAATTTTTTTTTATTCTAAGATATTTCTTAGGACAGCATAAACGAAGTAAAAACCATAAATTGTAAGAAATATAGGGGGGAAAAGGAGAAATTTAACTATGGTAGAACTACCAACTACTATTTTCTAACACAATATTTGAAAATAAATTTTTATAACGCCGAAAAATAGGTAGTAACAACAAAAATCGTACTTGATGAACTAATATAATTAACCCTTTCTTCCCAGCACTGATCCTGCTGGTCCTAGATTTTAAGACGCCCCTGGAAGAACGTAAACGTGTTTGGATCCGAGTGATGCCCTTGTTCGTGGATGCTATACATACAGAGATGCTGACATGGCCTGATAGAGGGTAGATATCCATACCACTTTAACACAAGCAATAAAGAAGCCCTTTTATTTGATCATATTGGAACTTATTATTCAAAAGTGGTTAGAATTGAAAGGAATACCTTTTCAATTCTTTTCTATTAGCCCACACTCTCCCTATCTTTGTTCTTCAAATTCTTTCAATCGTTTATAAATGCTTTCTTTATTCATCCACTCAAGTTCAAATACATTTTTTTTGAACTTGTAGTGCATGACACTTGATGTTAATACAGTTTTTCAAATATTAATTCAGTAATTAAATTTAATTAAATACTTTAGATTTTTTTTTTTTTAGATTTAAGATGCGTATATCTACCAATAGATGGCGCCAGATAAACTTTAAAAAAATTAAATGAATGAAAATTATTTATATAAGGATACCTTTCTGCACAGAGTGAAAAAAAGTAGGAATTGACTTTTAAAAAAAATTTGTTTTTATATTACTTGTTTCTATCACAGAAATAATGGTGAATGATATTTATAATAAGATTATAAATGATTAGATCTTACATGATTACGTTTATTCTGAATTTTTCATGTTTAAAAGTCAGACGCTTTTTATTTTTTATGCCCTGTTATAGCCTTTTAAAAACTTATGTTTAAGTTTATTTTTTTTTTAAACTTAAAAAAATGAATGAAAATTATTTATAAAGGACTTTTCTGCAACATAGAAAAAGTAGAATTGACTTAAATTTTTTTTTTTATATTACTTGTTTTGTTTATTTGCAGGTTTTAGGACTGCGTTCTCAGGTGGGTCACGTGGATTTTTATCCTAACGGGGTAAAGATCAACCCGGGTGCCATAGTTCTCCTTTCACTATCTTTACCCAGAATAGAATACATAGGGTGAGTACTGAACACTAACTTGAGGCATTAGCTAATATACTTGATGCAAATAACGATTGATTTAAATATATACCGTTATCAAGATTAATATTTAGTGTCAGTATTCCACTCAGAATTAACGTTATAAGCCTAGTTATATGCTAATATCTGAGCCTAGCTTTAAATTCCTTCTAAAGTGCCTGATGTTTGATTCTTGACTGACAGTAAGAGCTCAATACAGTATTTGAAAGATTGACCAAGCATCTTGGACAAATTGGGGGGCGGGATATGTTTCTAAACTAGCTGTTTTGGACCAGATCGGATCGGTGTGCTTGCAGTGGATTCCCTCCCATGTGAGCGTCTATGGAAATGAAATTGCTGATCACATGGGCTCGCTAGGAAGGTTGCGAACTTCCCAAGCTTCTTCTTCAATCTGTTAGCTTCAGAGGTTCATTCCATGACTTTAGCTAGAAAGTGAATACCGCTTGGAGGTCGCCACCAATTCATGCATGGTACGCCGCTAAATATCCTTGTATGTCCTTGCAGTGCTCCTGTCCTAGATCTGCTCAAACGGTTTAGCTAGACTAAGGACGGCCACACACTAAGAGTTTGAAGCCTTCAGTGGAGATGAGAAGACATTTACCCTTTGTCATTGTTCGGCCATCGCGTCTCCCTCCATCTCATTGATTGTATTGGTGCTCTGTGAGGCAACTGTTGAATGAGGGGAGGACCGTTTACGATCTATTGATGCAGCAGGATCTACTGGACTTGGTTTTAGGATTCTAAATCAAGGAGATAAGCAACAGAACATATTTAGTGTTTTATTAGGTATAAAATATCTTTAAATGTATATTTATGAAATTAATTTTTTAACTAAAAATTTATATGGACATTAGATTCAATATGTAACAACAAGTTTTGCTCCAAAAGATGTAAAGTTGAAACTTTTTTCTCATCACCATTCAACTTAATTTCCTCTTCTCATTTTTTATTTCATGAAAGATGTCAAGCAATGTTCAGCGTTAATAACGTATTAAAGTACTTATAATCACTTAAATTGCATTTAAAAATAAAGATAGTTGTTTTAGCAGTGAATACTTTCAATTTGTCAAAAAATAATGTTCAAAATTAAATTAGTTTTTAAAAGTAGATTTTAATTTATGTAACTTATAATGAATCTGAAAATTTAAATTAACTTATTTCATACTGATAAAAAATAGCATTAATTGTAAAATGCATATTAAATCTATTAAATGCGTTCAAAATCTATGCCTCAAAAGATATTTCTGGTTTAAATAATTTCAAGACATTAATAATAGTAATTATAAGTGTTAAACAAATATAAATTCTTTTTGAACTAAAATATGGAAGTTTTTTTTTAATCTCTTATGCACTTTTGCTATCAAAAGGGAGGGAAAAAAGGAAGGATCTAGGGGGAATATTAAAGAAAATTCTTAAAAAATCTAAATCTTATTTTTAGTATGAATATTTTTAACAGTTTTTATTAATAAATATACTGTTTATTCTCATAATTTTAAAATGTGCATTTTATGTTAAATTTCAAACACGCTATGAAGAAAAAAAGGTTGTTATTTTAAATTAAGCATTTCTGAATCAACTTTCATTAATTTTAATATAACAATTTTTACATTAAGAATTTATCTTATGATCTACTATAAATACAACGCTTATTACGGATAATTTACTTAGCTATGTATTAAATATAAATTATTTTAGTATTAGGTAGACGGAAAAATTCTAAAAATATCTAAAAAACCATATCCTTTTAGTATTCCTTTTTTAAAAGAATTTTCTGACATCAATAATCCATTTAGAGTGATTTCTTACTTTAGATTCACAAATTTGTAAAAACTAGCAATTTTTACATTTGCAATGAGTTAATTGAAAAAGCATGAATTAAAAGAAAAATTTAAATTTTAAATATAAATAATTTACAAAATAAATTTATAATTTAATTGCAAAGAACGGAATTTAAGAGGGCAATATTTTAGTGATAAGTCTTCAATTTATATGAATATTCCGAAATTTATTGTAAAACTTGTAATTAATTGCCTAAATTTTTAGAATTTGACGACTTTCGAAATGTATCGATTGTAATGCAGATGGAAAAGTTGAAGAGGAGTTTTATCACTTATGGTTAAAAATATTACACTATTTAGCTGATGAGCTAAAAAAATATACAATTAAATTTATTTTTCAAATAAATATAAAATCGTTATGATATATTTAATCATCTTTAAACAAATAGAGAAACCTTTTTAGCTATATTAATTTTTAAACATTTTCATCAGGTTTGTTAAATATTGTAGTTTAGTTTTCAATAACATTAATTTTTATGTATATTTAGACCTAAACACCCCAGAATATACACAATACTTACAAACTTTTACACAATTTATACTGAACCACATTTTGCCAGCTGCATTTGAATGAATAAAAATTAAATATAAGCAATAAAAATTATTTTACCATTTAAAAAAATTAAGTATTTGATAAATACATTTTTTTTTAGATTTTCAACTTGTATTAATGTAATGTTAATTAAAATTTTTAAAATTATTACTATTGAGTTTAAACATATTTTTTTGTCATTTAATTTTTCTTATAAAAATAAATAGTACTGTGAAGGATCTTTTTTTTTTGATGCAAATAAATGATAAAATTTGTCGTAAAATATTATTTAAAATGCATTAATACTTATTAACATTTATTTACAAAAATTCTATTTTTTAAAATCCAAACAAATTCTTATTTATACCCAAATTTTACAAAATAAATTAAAATTTTAAAAATATATAAGCATAAAAATATTTGATGTAATTTTTTCTCCTTTAAATTTTTAGTTGAGTTTCTTAAAATGTTTAAATTTTTACCCAGTTGAAAAATATTTATTTGTTTATGAATACATTCTTTTTTATAATTTAAAAATGAAATGGCTTTAAATATTTAATGCCTAAAGTTTTATTAACAAATACGATTGAAAATTGATCTGAATCTGAAATAGACAAGTTAAAATACAAATTTTTTTTTTTTTTTAAAACAATATGATTTAAAATATAATAGTATTATAAATTTTATAAAATTATTGAAATGCCTGAAATAATCCACGAAGAAGCAATGATTAATTTGAATTTATATAAGTAAATATAAATTAAATTTAAAAAAAAAAATACAAAATTTGCAGCTTTTAAAAAGTATCAAAATATTGTCAAAGAAATTATTTATTTTTTTTCTAAAATTAAATTTTCATAAATAAAAGGTTTTATTTTCATTTAATTATCAGTAAAAATCAAAGAATAAATGGTTTATTTATATTAACTCCAATAAATGTCCCATAGAAAATTTTTGTCAAATAAAAATGTATGACTAACAGATGGAAGCAAAATTTTCTGATATCTTCCGAAATCAGTAAACTTGAATTAGTAGATATCATCAGAATAAACACAAAGAAGGTATTTTATATCGCTCAAATGATGCCGTAAAAGGGTAGCATTAGGTATATTAGTAAGTTAGATGTGTTCTGTACTTAGATCGCAACTTTTAGTTGGAGAGAATGTTTGCTACAAGAACGACCAAAAAATAAATTTGCAAACGAATCCCGTTGAAGTAATTATATAAAAAATATTCCCAGAAGTAAGTTTTTTTTATTATAAATTTTATATAATAATTTTTATAAATTTATTGGTGTATTTTTTATATTTTTATTGGTTAGTTGATTTAAATAGTTCAATAAAGGCATTGTATCTAACAATATTAAGAAATTTAAATTAAAAGAAAAGAAATTTCAATTAAATTTGATTTTATTTGTTTTTCCTTTATATTTATAAATAATGTGTATGGAAAAAGTAAATGAAACGAATTAGTTTACTGATTTAATGGATATATCAATATTTTCTCTATTATTATTTTGTAGGAAAAAAAGAACTCATATGAGCACGAGTAAAATTTAACTGAATAAGTGGATATTTAAATTAGATGTAAAAAGTATTAGTAAAGTATTTAAATTATTAAATTACATAAGTATTTTTTTTAACTATTGAACTATTTAAAATATTAATTAATTTATTATGAAATTCTACATTATTGCCGTTATTTTCAAGTAGCAGCATGCTAACCTTATCACGTTTTAAGTTAAACTGGTTTATTTATATTTTAAAGATATTTAATTCAATTGAATGTAAACCAATTTCCAGAAAATCAATTAAAAAATTTTAATATTACCGATATGATCTAATAAAAATTTTAATTAATTCTTCAGTTGGTTTAAAAATTAATATTTTTTTAAAAATAAAACATTTTCAAATCAAATAATTCCTTTGTTTAACGGTCTGATACTTAATGCTATGAAAATCGTGAAAAAGTCAACATTGTTTATAATTTTAGACTTTATCTTAGAATATCGACCAAAAGCAATAATATAAATAATTATTAATGAATCTAATAATCCTGATGAAATTATCATATTCCTATAACAATATGCGAAGTACACTAAAAAAGCAATATAAATGAATATGTATTTTTTAACATTGAAACTTTTTGATTTTTTGTTTCATACATTGTTCTGTATTGGCGAGTTTGGAATTTTAAATTTATACTAAAATTGGATAGAAATAAGCACTTAAATTTAATTTTTAAAAATTAAAAATATGTATCAAATAAAAAACAATATAAATTTCATAGGGTTTAATATTTATAAAAAAACTGACAGAATATGCCTGTGAGTTTAATTTTTCATGTTGTTTTATTTGAAATAAATAGTTTTATTTGAATAAATTTTTATTGATATAAAATGGTTAACCAATAAAAAAAGTGAACATAAATTTCAAATAATAGAATAATCATTTCTTATGTTTGTTACTTAAAATAATAAAATTTTGCATAATTATTATAAAATTTTCAATTTAGATAAAGGCAATCTAAAATTTTTTAGAAATTTTTTTTTATTGTATAATACAATTTATGTATTTTAAGTTGCATTTATTACATATTTAATTGAGTTTACAATTCACTTGAATTCTCTTCTTTCCTATATTTATATATTAATATTGAATAGTTTCGAAACATACGACACAACCCAAGACATATTGATTACCGTTATCATCTTGAAAACCTGGCATCACTTGAAAAACTATAGTCGTCCAGTGGGTTCCTGCCCACTGTGGGGTTCCAGGTAATGAGAAAATTAATGACTTCCTGGCTAAAAAGGGGGGCTTTAACCACACAAAAAAATATCTCGTCCTATATACCCTTCCACTCTATCAAAATCTCATCAAAAGATCAATTAAAGTCCGCGCTCAAGAAGACCTCTGGAACCGTGTTTCAAAAGTCCTGGAAGAATGCCATCCCAAATCTATGTAATGTTCCAAGACGTAGAGCAGTGGCTCATTTCCGACTAGCCACCGGACATGACTGCCGGCGTAAACATCTTTACAGACTCAAAATTGTTTCTTCCCCGATATGCATTCTGTGCAGCTCTGGAGGCCATGGACTCCCCACATCTACTTCACTCTCCTGCTCTGAGCAAGACTTTTCTCGCTTGAGCCATATTGGGAGGCTAGAGATATGTTAGATTAATGAACTCTGTTGCAGCATGTTTTGTTGTTTTCTTTTTTTTTTTATTTTTCGTTGTTCTTTTATTGCTGTAACTGTTCATAATCTGCCATTGGAAATTTAAAAAAATATACAAGTTTCAAGTAATCATTTTCATGAATTTCATATGGAATCTTCATATGAACATTTGTAGCATCAGAAAAGATGCTTAAAACATACATAAAATTACGTAGAATAATATGGAACAATATGTTTTTTTGCCCAATTAATAGGAATTGTGCTCACGGTTTCAATGTCGCTTTCTATTGATTATTTAAGAATAAATGAATGATCATAGATTTACCTTTTTTGCAATTTTTTCAATTAGCAATTATATTAATGTTCATTAAACTCTGAAAATATTAATGATTTCTTAGGATAGTTTTTATTTTCCATCTCTATCATGTTTTTACAAAACCCTCAGAATTTTAAAGAGTCGTAAAATAAGTGTTATACTTAATCTTTATATAATATGTGTCAACTTAGTTTAAAAAGTTAAGTAATACGACATTATATCGTTGTAGTTGAGTTTTACTTACGGAAAAAAAGTTCGTTTGAAAGATTCGTATCATTTTGACCTCTTGATATGAACTAGGATTCAAGATAAAAACTATTTTCACAACATGTGAATCCTATTTGAGCTATGCAACATGAAATCTGGCAGTGAAATATGTGAATTCCTGCATGAACTGTTCATCTTGTTCATAGACTTCTCATCATTAATACAACTTTTATTTACGTATAGAAGCATATAAGATAAAACAGCTGTAATCAGGAAAGAATAAAAAATTTCAACGAAATACATTTAGAAATTCTAACAGTTTTAATGTGGAGCCTGAATGAAGCAATATATTGCATCCAAATCAAGTTGGTATTTTCAAAATCAGATTTTTATAATAGCAACACAAATCATTCAGATTATTCTTAAATGATGAATCTGGCTATCAATGAAGATTTTTTTTTTTACAGAAGAAGCAACCGACTGAGCTGAAGAAATTTGATCAATGGGTCAAAATTATAAATTTAAAAAATTCTCAAATCGAAGTTTCTTATATATGCCGTATATAAGAAATATAAGGACGTATGCCTTGCTTTGTAGGATTTAATTTGAAGATGTTTTCAGATAGGATTTAATTTGAAGATGTTTTTCGATAGGTTTAATTTGAAGATGTTTTTCGATAGGATTTAATTTGAAGATGTTTTCGATAGGATTTAATTTGAAGATGTTTTCGATAGGATTTAATTTGTCAATGTCTCCGATAAGATTTGCCAACGTCTTCAATAGATTTAGTTCTTTTTAAGGGTTTTTGATGCTTTAATTGCTTTGCTTTGGATTGGAGAACAACGACGCCAATTTTCCATATCATGAGTTAGATTCAACACACAAACTTTTCGATAAATAGTACACTTAAATTTTCTCTTAACTATCATTAATTCAGTTCAGTTTTTTGTGCAGTATTTCAGTACCAAGTAATTGTTGAGACTGGGTGCGGTCACGAGTACTGTCCCGAGGCTACTGAATCAACAGCTGGTTACAACCTTGGTGTCATCCGAATGGAACTGCAAACAAGAGATGGAAAATTAGCAAGACTCAATATGGATGATAAGTGAGTGAAGAAATGTGTATGTCGTAGTAATAATCAATCTTAAATTCTATTATCTTTATTAAAAACTGGGGAGATTGTGCTAATGGTGGTTGCTAATGAGTTAAGAAATCTTTTCTCAGATGCAAAGGAAACAGGTGAATAAATAAACACAAGTTACACATAAGAGTTATTAAAAGAAGTTTATTTAAAAGAAGAGTTATTAAATAAGATGTTTGATAGCTTGAATAAAATCTTTAAGTCGATAACAGTGGCATTCAGATTTAAATCTCAAGTCATGTGGCCATGCTAAGATTTGGATAATTTTGATTGCAGTGAAAAGTTATTAATTACAGAAATTATATTTACTGCACTGAATTTTTTTATTTAACTCCATTGTGATATTTAAAACTTGGATAAATTTTGAGTGATTTATTATATTATCAGAGCACAATTTTAAGAAAAAAATTATGAACTTTGGTCTTTTATATTTTGGACCTCAACTCAACATATTAAATTTTTGTTTAAAAAAATTAAATTTTTTCTCTGTCAATTGATAAAATCTTGGTTGTGGCATGGATATTTTTTTAGTGATTCGTAATCCACGTTAACAGTAGATACCGGTCTATGCCTAAAGTGTGCACAAAATAATAGTAGAGCGACAAACCAAACCAAATCTGTCCATTGACATCAAATCACCTTAATTATTTTTACTAATTTAAGTTATACAAATTAATTTTTTTAAGTACTGTTAATGTTGTTGTTTTTAAATTGCGTTTAGAACTGGGTCGTATCGACCATATCTCTGTGATCAGCCCAAAGTGGGCTGCACCAACGAACGCTGTTGCTCATTTAGCGCTACCCACAGGGGCACGTGTAGCTTGAAGGTATGCTACGAACGCGATTGACACTACCCCACAATGCTCTACGGTCATATTAGACGGGACTTACTGTTTAAAGTGGATTCCGAACCACTACAAGCATCCATAACACCGCTGGACTCGAACCCGAAACCTGTGTCCCCGAGAGTATTCGTAATGTAATAAAGAATATGCAATAAAACAAGCTAACCGTATCATAATTTGGATACTTACATTCCTTAAATACCTACAAATTATATGCCATACATAACTTATGTGGATTTTTGAATTTTAAGATCTACTATTTCAATTATAGCCCTGTTAAGAATAACTGCTACTTATCTTTTTAGTATATTTAAAGATATTATGTACGTCTTAAAGAATAAAGGTAATCGCTGTAAATATATGCTCACTTCTTTATGTCATCTTTTAAAAATTTTGGTCTCATAATTTTGATTAAATAAGATTATTAAGATGAGATAAATAAGATTAAGATAAAAATGATTGAGCGTAAAATAAACTTTTGAAACTTCTGAACCATTCAAAAATCCATTTTTTTTTTTTCAACAGTGTCGATCAAGAAGTGAAGCCTGGTGCTCAATATGTGTATTTGGCGACAAGTCGTTTCCCCCTTGGCGAGATACGAGGTGCCAAAGTGTGGTGGGGACGATCATCAAAACCAGAGGCGCCACCTACCTTTCGATCAATTTCTATACCCCTTAATTTGAAAAAAATGCAAGTGGTTCCAATTGATCTGCCTGAAAAAAAATGTAAGTATAAGTGTAAGAAGTTTATTTTTATTCAACAGAATAAATGTTTTTTGTGAAAATCAACTCCGTAATATTTGTAACAAATTTTTGTAATGTATGTTTGTTGACGACTTGTTTCAGTAGTTATCAAATTGCAAGGTTAGAAACATAGCTTCAGCTTCAAAAAACAAACTCTGCTTCTACCATATTGATTTACATATTACGACAAAAACAGTTTGAAGAGCTTCACTTTGTTATCCTTTCCAGATGATACATATCTGAATTTTTATAACCATTAACATGATTAACCAGCTTTTACAAAGCTGTAATTCTAATCAAATAGAAAAAAAAAAGGAAGAATTAATCAACTAGGTTGATATGGAGGTCACCCATAAAATTTAGAATTTAATGTAAGAACAAAGCGCATAACAGCAATCTTAAAAAAAAAGAAGTATCAATAAATCATATTCAGTCAGTAAATTATGTTCATCAGTTATCGTTCAACACTGGAAAAAATTAAACAAAAAAACTATAGCATTCCAAAAGATTATATATATATATATATATAAAAACAAGTAATATTAATAAAAAAAAATTTTAAAGTCAATTACTACTTTTTTTTTCACTATATTGTAAAAAGTCCTTTATAAATAATTTTCATTCATTTTTAAAAGTTTATTTGGCGCCATCTATTGTAGATACATACACCTTAAATCTAAAAAAAAATAAAATTAATTAATTCAATTTAATTATTGAATTAATATTTGATAAAACTGTATTAACATCCAGTGTCATCCACTACAAGTTCAAAAAATGAAAGAAATTGAATAAGAATAGCTCGAGACATTTTAATAACCCAATAAGAATAGCCGAGAAAGAAATTTTTAAAATAACCCAATAAGAATAGCCCGAGAAAGAAATTTTGATTAAACCAATAAGAATAGCTCGAGAAAAAATTTTTTAATTAAACCAATAAGAATAGCTCGAGAAAGAACTTTATTATTAAGAATTATTTATTATTAATTGATTATGGGGTAAAATTCCGAACCTCGTTAATTCATCATATTTGTCTTTAATATTGATTTTTCCTTCTTTTTTAAATGCAAGCAAATATAGAACTTTTTAAAATTTTATTTTATATTTCTTTTCTTAAATTAATAAACCAACAAGATAGAGCGAGAAAAAAAAATGTAAATAAACCAATAAGAATATTTTTACTGATCTCGATTATCTACAATGAAAATGGTTATATTTAGTTCAAATTCTTTTGTAGAAAGTGCTTTTCATGCGAAACATAATTTAAGAATATATAGTTTTGTTATTGGTTTGTTTGATGTTGGTAAATGCATGGTGAAAAGATAATATTAAAAACAAAGATGGGGAGATATTATTTTCAATCTATGCATTTAGAAGTTATTCTACTTGATATTTGTGAGTAAAAATTTCTAAAATTGTATTGTTGAAAATTTATTTGAATTTTAATCTTATTTTTTTCATAACTAATAATGCTTTTTTTTTTTTTAGAAAAAGATTTTCCATACCCGAAACAACAGTTCTTTGTGGATCGCCAGAAAAAATCATTCAGAAGAATCAGTTCCTGGACTTGACTGTCAACGACTGTTAAGATATAAAAAATATTCGAAAGCACGAATGTGTTTTACTATGTACATAACTCTAAAAAGATGATTTTATTCGTGAATTTTAAGCTGTTTCAAAATGAAATTGTTTGTATATATTTTGTAATTTATTGAAGTAAAAATATTCTGATTTTGCCAGAAAAACAAGTGTAAATAATGCGTTATTCAATAAATGTTTTAATTTATCTTACAGAAATGTTTTGTATTTGCATCAACCTTGATTGTCTTATTTAGAATCAATCCATAATTGATTGCATCAATAAAATTGCATCAAAAATAATTTGTGGTATAAAAAGAAAAGGTTCAAATTTTTGACGATAAAAGCACACAAATATTGGGAAATTTTTTTTAATTACAGTTTATTATGTAGAATACGTTCTAAATTTTAAAGCTTTACTAGAAGATTACAGCAAGTATACAAATAGTGCAAAAGTTAAAGTAATTCTAATTATTTTGAATTACAACTGCTTTTACAAAATTATTGCATGTTTTGCAATGTATTGTTCAGTTTCGACCAAATAATGAATATATTTAATTTTTTTTTTTCTGAATATGCATGAATTTACCATCGTACCACTTCACAAAGCTAAAATGTTGCCAATTTGGAGATATTATTTGATTTATAATTAAGAATACGGGATTATAGGGAAACAATCTGAATCTTAATTCATCATATTTGTCTTCAATATCAATTTTTCATTCATTTTTAAATGTACGAAAATATAGAACGTTAAAATTTTATTTTTCTTTAATTTTCTTAATTTTGAGAAAATTAAATATGAACTCATTTAATTAAGGAATTTTCAAAGTATTTTTTTCGCTCATTTGAACGCCATTTTTTTTTTTTTTCCGAAAATTCCCGTTTCCTTTTTTTCTTCTAAGTTTATAGCTTACTGCATTTATAATTATATTAGTATTTTCAAAATAATTCCTTTTATGTAGGGAATTTAATAGTTTTATAAGTCTTGGATGTACCTTTAGCTTGTAATCAAGCAAAATGCATTTATGGTCTTGGTGTTATCTCGTAAATTGCACTTTTTTGTCGAGAATTTAAGTTGATAATCGTTTTTAAAGATTAGATGCTGAAAGATTTTATGACAAATAATGCAAAAAAGCCTACTGTTAAAAATCTATACAATTTTCAGATATTTAAAACATCATTTTATCCTTCTATTTTTTTTATAAAGGAGATTATTTTTACCATAAAACAACATTTACTATCAATGGAAAAAAGTTCTAAGTAATTTTGTTGTAAAGAATAGTTATGATTCTGAAATTTTTAAATTTTATAATTTCTGTATCATTACAAGTTAACTTTATTCCATTTTGAAATATATTGAATTACGTATATTTGTTGCAGTGAGAAAATTTTAAAATTATTTACTACTAGAATTAAACAAATTTAATTGCGTTTATTAATTGATGTTAAATTGTTAGCCAAAGTGAATACAGTTGTTGAACTCATTTAAATTTCTTATCGACATATCTTCTCAAATTGCAAACCAATTATGTTCCTGTCCTAAAAGGAACTTAAATTTCTAACATTCATTTTGCTAATTGAAGAACAAATTAAAACTTTTGAATGTAACCTTTATCTACATATTATTTTAAATATATTGTTAAGCATAGTTAAAATCGCTTTTAATCAGTTTGCTGAAACTCTAATTTTAATTTGATATTTTTTTCTAAAAGATGAATAAATTTCATAATTAAATTTACTTAGAATTAAGGGACGAATTTAATAAAACTTTATAATTAATAAATATAATTTTATAACTTTACGATAAATGATTACTAAATAAATAACTTTATGGTTTTATTAAATTATTTGTATAACTTTTATGATTATTCATATTAATACAGTTAGATTTTTGACTCGGCAGACATGTCCATTTGCTTTCAAATGCGAAGAGATATTTGTTCGAATAATAATCAAATTCTTGACCAATGAAATGAGTTTTAAACAATGAATTTAGAATTGATATTCTATTCAGTTCATTGCTACAAGCCATACTATTCGTAATAAGTAATTAAATCATTTAAAAGTGGCCGCTAATTTTCATGAGCTTACATGACGCACGTTTATTTCTTTGTTTACTTAAAATCAATAAAAAGATCTATTTCGGTTATCTGCATGCATTTTTTCGATAGGGTGTAAATGATGAGCATTCCGTAAGTTTTCTTGCTCCATCAAAGATGAAAAGCACATCTTAATAGCTTTTTAATGTTATTTTAAAATTAACCTTAATAGATATTCATGTCCAATAGATTTAAATTTATATAGAACTAAAAATATACTTAAGCTATATGAGTAAATTTAAAGAAAAAAATTTTCAGTAAAAGCAATGGTTTATCATAATTTAAACTTATCGTTAATTAGACAGCGAGACAACTAAAAAGAAGTCAAATTATGTCTTTTTACACCATTAAGAAAAAAAAAAAAAAGTCGATTTGGTTTTTGTCGATCTATGGTCATTTTATGCACACTTTGAGGCTTTAGACTGGGACCTACAGTTTAAAATCAATGACCAATGAACCACCAACAAACATCCATGTCACCACCAGGATTCGAACCTGAAGACTGTGGTACCAAAAGCCAGAGCGCTAGCCAACTAACTACCTGGCCGCAAAAAAGGTAGCAATGAAATATAACAAGAAATTAGGATCCATTCAAAACAAAAATACAAGCTTAATTGAATAAATATTTTAGACTGTCATTTCTAAATCATAAAATAGATATCGACTGAGGAAATGGATACGAATTCTATTAATATTCTACACTTCTTCACGAAATGCGAGGTTTCAGGTTCGAATCCTGGTGGTGGCATGGATGTTTATTAGTGATTTGGAATCCACTTTAAACTGTAGGTCCCGGTCTCATTGCCAAAATGTGCCCAAAAATGACCATAGAGCGACAAACCATACCAATCACGAAATGCGATACTAGAGTTGAAAACAGCATACTTAAAAGGTGACGAATTATATCGTTAATTTAGGATTCGAATTGGATTTGAATTTCAGGATTCGAGTTTCATTAGTTCGAATCCAAATGAATAAGTTTGAATATCTTCTCAAATAATTTTAATAGAATTCCGAATATCTAATTTGGATGTTTGGATAGACATTTTGGAGCATCCTTTTCTACAAACATTGCCAATATTTTCATTTTTACAAATATCTTGCAAACTTTTTCATTCAGGAATATGGTTAGCGTGTTAGTGAAATTAACAAAGGGAAGATGAAGAAGGAAATTTTACTGCTGCAATCTTACAAAAAAATCTCATAAGTATTGAAGCAGTCTGATGGATAACTGGCTAGCGCTGTGGCCTTTGGTACCACAGGCTTCAGTTTGAATCCTGGCGGTAGCATGTATGTTTGTGAGTGGTTCGGAATCCACTTTAAACTATAGGTTCTCTATCTAATTAGCCTAAAGTGTGCACAAAATGACCGTAGAGCAACAATCCAATCCAAACCACAAGTATTGAAATCTGTTTAAATATAATAATAATGTTTTAAAAAAAATAATCTGATTTTGGACTCACTAGCATATCAGCAGCTATTAGAAGCATTCTTATAGTTTCTAGCATTAAGAACAACAATGTTTACAGTTTTCAAGTGGCAACAGTTTCTAAAAAATCAAAAATACGAATCTGATGAAATGGCCACTTGAATGATAGATTCGGTTTGAGAAATATTCTTGCGAAGGGAATGTTCAAAGTATTGTAGCATGCATGCCAGGATGGCCTCTATAGCAATACTGTGCTTGCTACTCATGGAGAGATTCCTGGCTTCAGACATGGACAACTTCACGGAACCAGTTTTGAATGGTCTCAGGGTTTTGGAACACAGAGCTGTAAGATATGCATCAAGTAAGTACGCTTGATGATCTAGTACGGGGGTGGCTACCCCGCGGGTCGCATGCGGTCCACTTTGAACATTTTTCCGGCCAGTGTGATTTATCACACTTTTACAAAATATATTATAATGGTCAAAGTAGTGAAAACCAATATATTAAAAAAATACATTATTTGTGCATCCATATATACAAAAATTAACCGACGAAATATGAGAAAAATTAATTTTGAATTCAAAATAATATTCTTGCGCATATAGGACAGATATTGCCTGTTTTATGTATGAGTATACAATTATGAGTAATGAATGATGAATGAAGAAACAAATATCGCACTAGTAAATTAAATATTTTTTAATGATTTCATTTTTAAAATTTTGTTTATATTTATACATTTTTCTATATTTCATTTTTAGTGTTATGTATTTCATTACAATGTGCGTTTAGTATCATTATTATTATATTATCCATGTTTACATGTAAGAATAATAGTAAACACAATAATAACTGATTATGTTTAAGTTTTTCACTCCAAAAAAAATGTCTGTAGTGGGTCTAAATCTAATATGGGGATATATATTTTATATGCGGCCCTCGGGGTTATGATGCATTTCCAAAGGGGCCCGCAAGATCATTTGGGTTGACCACACCTGATCTAGTACGTACTATTCCTGCTCGGATATTTCGTTTACCCAGTTAAAAATAATACTTAAGAACTTCAGAGATACTATATAAAAAAATATTTTTAGTGTTAAAGAATTTTTATCGTTATTGGCAGTTCATGAGTTCTGGTGCTATTGAGTGACATTGTGAAATGTAAATATTTACCAAATTAAATTCAATTACATTTACAAAATTCAAATTGTAAATCTTAAATTAACAATTTGAATCTTACATTACAAATTGTATATTTACAAAATTTAAGTTTTAAATTACGTATGCATAATACTTTTACGTGGAAAATATTCCGTGAAATAATACGATAAAGACGATAAGCGTAGAAAGTATTTATACACCTTTATTTGAATTTAAAAAGAATTGCAAAACTGATATATAAATGAATGTTTATTTTTGTATTTTATATTTTATTTTAATTAAAATAGACGAATTGTTTACATATTTAGAATAAAATTAGCTTTTATGCAGCAGTGCTTAAAATATTCGTGCTACGAAAATAATTTACAAATTTTGTTTCTAATAATTTAAAACTAATATTTAATTGGATATTTTATTGCTTCCATCTTAGCTCACAATCTTTGTGGTATAGATTTGAACAACTTAAATAAAAATTCCATTCTTCTAGAAGAGTGATCCTCTTTGCTAAAAAGGATCTTAAGCTTGCTGTTACCTAAAACATCCCATAAATTTTCAATGGGATTCATATTACGTGTCTTAGGAGGAAACAGAAGAATTTTTGTAGCCGTATATAACTATAACACTTAAAACTTAATGTTTTACTATGCACGTTTTATATCATAATCGTATATAAAAAAAGTAATCCGATCGAATCGCATTTTTGCAACACTTGATTGAAAATTATTCTTTATCAATGTGCATATGATTCATAATTCCTTCAAATTCCGACGATGCCATAGATGTTTGGAATCCACTTTAAACAGTAGGTCCCTGTTTAATTAGCCCTCGTGTGCAAAAAATGACTGTAGAACGACAAACCGAAACAAAAGCATAATCCCATCAATAATGGACGAATTTTATATACTAAGAGGTACTCGTACAACTTCAAACAAGTACAGAACCTCCTCCATTACTTCACTGTTGGGGGAGAAGATTCCTTGTATTTCTGCGTTTGGTTTTTTCATAATTTTCTTGTTTAATCTGATCCAAAAACATTGAACTTACTCTCATTTAAGAAATTTTTTTGTCGAATTTCCGAACCAAGATCAAGTTTTTTGAAAATATCGTCTTTTTTTGTTGATTCCGAGCCGGCAATTATGACATTGACAACTCCCAACCACTGTGAACGTGAGATTTCTAGAAACTGCATGGATTCAAGCCCTTGCGGGATATATGGAAATGAGCAGACTGATATGTTAGTAAAGAATGGATCACAAATGAAGTAGCCTGATCCTCCTTTGCCTTTGCGTCATATAATGCGATATATATCTTACTCTATTAAATCCAACCGTTTCCACTTGTGTAAAGAAGGCTTCCGAAAAAAAAAAGTGGAATTCCCTACTGAATAAGTCAACAAAAATTCCTAGTTCCTTGTCTAGAGTTGTCAGCGTGGCCTGCTCTAGACTTGTCAAGAGCCATGACTACTTACAGAGACACCTGTATAGATTCGGACTGGCTGACACAGATATCTGCCCAACTTTGTGACTATGGCGTGGCCATGACTGGAAAGCACTTCATCATCGTTATAGTCATCACTAATGTTCTTAATCTGTTTTTATCATTATTTACTGTATTGGGATTCTTGTCGACTAATAACCGAGAGGCTGGAGGCGGACATAGGATTAAAAGTATTCTTTTATAAAAATTAAGCGTTCCTTCCTCTCGGCCATGAAATAGTTTTTCAAGCAGCATAGCCCATGGAAACCAGTTTCTCTTTATGCATTTTGTACTGTATGTATTCGTACCATCAATGTCTTGAAATTGAACAGCAATTTCAGAAACTCTAATCCTCGAAAATATTTCAATTGGCGAATGTTCGATAATCATAATATCTGAGAAGCAATTGTTGATCATAGAGTGCTTAATTAAACGTTGAAAAATCTTATATTGTCTCGACATAAGAACATGGTCTACCAACAAAACTGAAATTTGATTTAATCTTGTACCTTCTCCATGAAGTTAAAACACTAGTTTCCTATTGGAAGTAAGAACTCTCCGAACGTTTCCTTTTGATTTTAGATGTTATACTACAAAAACACGAATTGAACATACTATATCATATGTTTACTATCGTACGTTTACTATGTTTTTACTACCATGTATATCATTAGGGATTACAATGTTATGGTCTCTTAAAATATTCTTATCGCAGATTTTGCTCCGCCGGTTTTTCTGAAAAGTCGCCACAAGCTCGCGAGGTTCTTGATCTTCACTTCTGAGTTGAGCAGTCAAGGAAAAGAGGCTGGACTTAAAAGAACCGCGAAGTTTTCTGTATTTCAATCTCGCCTTGACACGAAAGTCATCATACACGGTTTCCTGGACAAGGTCAAGATAGCCGACTGGATGCATGTGGTATGTCTAATTTTATAAATATAACGGCTGCAGCTAATACCGTTTTGAAGAAGAAAAAAATTTGGGGGTATTTATGTTATAATCTTGTGAATCCTGTGACTTTGGCGAATTATGAAATGAACAGAACTATTCAATAGTTTATTGCCCCCAAATTAATCAGTAATGATTCGCAAATGTTAAATATTTGTCGTAACGTTTTTGCATCGTAGTTTTACTTTAATTTAAATTTTGATTCATGGCTATTTCAAAAATTAAGATCTTGTCAGAATCAGCAATTCCAATTCATTGTAGTAAACGTGATTGATGGTAAATAGAATTTTAGAATCATTAGATTTTCCATGTTCATCAATAAAAATGTTTCAAAAACTTTTAAATAAAAGTTTGATTTACCAGCTGCTAGAAAAATCTACCTCAAAATACTTTTAGCTCATTTATTTAAGAAGAAAAAAATCTACCTAATATTAAAAAAAAAAAAAAAATGATCATGAAATAACTTCAGCTTCATAAATTCAGCTTGAGCTCTTGTCAAAAGTTCATTCCGGCAATATATGGGAGAAGATAATACGATTGGTGCTAAATTTGTAAATCATAGGACATTTAAGGTATCCTAAGGGTTCTACAGAAATCTTTACTATGAAACTGTCAGAGATAATTTCGCCTACATTTTGTAAACCTAATTTATGGAAATTATTCAAACTACTAGCCAAAAAAGTGGTTCTAATTTGATCCATCTATGTCCTTTACTATAACCCTATAGAGTTAAAGATTATTAAAACAAAAATCAAAGAATTTAAAAAATTTTATAGGACAAAGAAATTCCAATTTGAAAGACTGCCCTTCCCCATGTGGACAGCGATGTTTCCTTTCATGTTCTTAGAGGTCATGATTATCACGAGAAGGTTGTATCTTTTGTCTCGGAATTTCTTCAGTTTGGCCTTTATATGGTTTTGATGAAATGGCTTCAACTTATTTTGATTCTTAAATTTTTAGAACGGCATCGCTAGATTATAACAAAAGTTGAAGCAATTATCTAAACAGGCGTTAAATTCATTTTATATTTGACAATTAACTTTTCGGCATTCAATCTTATGAAACAGTTAATCCATGAAGACTACATGCTATGCAACTGCATCCTGATTTTAAATGCACTGCAGTTTTTGCCTATTATCCACAGGTTATAACTTAAAATTCTTGTAATTTCTAGGTACAGATTATAAGTCGCTACGATAGAACGCGTGTTCTACCCCCGATGTGTAAGGGTGCATTTCCAACGCTAATACAACGTCAATTTTGACGAATCAGATTAGCAATCGAGAATGAATTCATATTACGTAAACATTTTCGATCGCTAATTTGATAAATCAAAAAGTTAGCATTACATTACCAATGGAAATGCACCCTAAGTGAAAAGAATAATGTAAGAATTAAGGCTACATTCTGGTAATGCAATTTAAATCTCAAATCCTCGATATAAAAATAATCTTGGATCAATATTAATAAAGACCCATAACTAAAATAAGTTAACAGGCACAAATCACCTACAGATTATACGCCACTGCGGATAATACATCGGATTTGCTTTATTTTTATCATCAAATTCTGTGTATCATGCAGGCTGCAGATTATAGGTAGGAAATTACGGTACTGTACATTGCTGTGCTTCAATTTTATGCATATTTAAACATAGAATATTAAAAGTGCTTTTTTCAGCACATGAAAGATGAATTTTTGATGCTGGACAATTTTAACGTGATCGTGGTGGACTGGAGTTTCGGCAATTTTATCCCACTTACTCCAAGGCAGCCGCCAACACAGAGCTAGTTGGAGAAGAAATATCGGTTCTGCTAAAAGAAACATGGTCTCATTATTTTAATTGAAATGGTCTTATTATTCTTATGGTCTCCTTATTTTAATTCAAATTGCCTTATTATTCTTATGGTCTCACTTATTTTAATTCAAATTGTTTTATTATTCTTAAGGTCTCCTTATTTAATTCAAAAACTTTATTTATTTATCATTTTAAATTTTATATTTAATTCACGTAAACCGGTCACTATCTTTAACTAATTATATTCAGCTAACATTAAACTAAAATAACACCACAAATTATTTGAAGTGTCTATTTAAAATTGTAGTACTTTGCCTCTAAAAAAGCTGCATTGAATATTAGTTATATCACGTATGTAGTTGCATAATTATAACGCGCATTTTTGGTGAATGCGCGATATAACAGACGCCTTTAGCATTAAAAATTTCCAAAAATGTTAATTCTCAATTTTAAAATGGGGGTTTAAATTAAGAGATTATTTTAACTAACAAAATTATAAATACTTTCATCTGCTGTATATTAATTTCAACTTTAAGTTTGCAATAGCTGCTAAAAACAGAACTTCCAAGTCCTATCCTTCCATCCACATCAACTAAACTACACTATTTGCATATGAGGAAGACTTGAATTCACGTTCGTATTCGTTTATAGGCTTACACCTTATATCAGTTGCATCTTTTAGATTTTTATCTTTCTGTTCTTTAAAGTTTTTTTCTGCATGTTATGTAACGTGGGGCAATGTAAAAGCTAGTATATTAATTTGAATTCAACTTTAGCTGAATTTTTTTTTAAATAGAGAATAACTCTATTACTAAATCCATATTTTTATTTAATTTATTTAAAATTAAAAAAAAAATATGGATTTAGATATCTTTTCATCCATCTTTTTACAATAAATTTGAAATGAATATCATTCTGAAGATAATATATTTTTTTTAAATATACTTTCGAGAAATAAAAGATGTCTTCAATCTTTACAGGATGAGTACGGAGCTAAACCTGAGAAGTTTCATCTCATAGGACATGGTTTGGGATCCCACGTTGCGGGCTATGTAGGTGAATCAATAAAAGGATTGAAAAAGAATTACCGGTAAAGGATTTTCATTTTACTTCGTGTGTAATTTTTCTATATTACCAGGTTGATTGCATACAAAATAACCTTAAGTAAGTATTTTGGGCAGGGTTTAATTTCTGCATGGACTTAAAACTTTGATTTCTAACTCTTTAGTGTATAAGTTTTTGTCAAATGTTACAGAATAATTTTTAATGTAGGCTGAATGTTTATATCCAGGTTTGGATCCTGCAACCTATCTCTTCAGCACAGCCTCTCCAAGAGCCAAGTTGGATCGGAGTGACGCAACGTTTGTGGATGTCATTCATACAGATGGTGGAGGTACGATTAGTTTTTTTTTTTCCTATTAAGCTTTTCTCTTTGGAAAAGTAGTGACATAAAATTGAGTACAGCAGAATCAGTGACGTAAAATTAACATGCTCACCGAAAACACCTATGAACGCGTACGTGTGAGTATATAATGAAATTCTTTACGATTGCCAAATTGAATGATAAATTTAATTTAGAATTATGATAGCCTGAAACAGGTATCGCAACTTTCTTTAACAATCTACCAACTTCAAGATTTTTTTATTAGATTCCCTCCAATATAATTAGATTAGCAAAAGATTCTTAAGTGTTTTTAAATTGTTTATATTATTAAAATGTTAACCTTATATTTTGTTAGTCAATATAATATAATGGTTAACAGGAAAAGAGTAAATTTGTTTGACTGTACTTTTATAGATTTCCTTTTGGTAGTAAAATAACAATAACACTATTAATTACACTGTTATTTTCTCTATCGTTCAGAATATGGCTAATTCAAATAATCAAATTACTCGTACAATGAAAGCTTGTGTTTTTCTGTTGACTCCCAATCGAACCTTAATCCCGAATTGAAGCCCATATTATATGCCTGGCGGTTGATATCGTATAAACCACCTAGGTAGCAGATTTTCTAAGAGCAAAAAAAAATTCAATCTAATTAAAAATTTTTATCATAAGTGTAATCATTATTTGCTTTACAATTACCTCTGCTATTTCTAAGCAAATAATGGAGTTGATTCAAGAATATTATATATTGATCTTTAATAATCGGGACACATTTAATTACTTTGTCAATAAACGAAAATAAAATTATTTTTTGCTATTGTAGATGCCCAAATATATATTTGAGATCTATTAAACCAAAAATTTTTATAGTTCAAAATCTTTTTGGAAATAGACTTTTGGTTAATCTGAAAGAATTAATTTAATTAAAAAATAATTCCGGAAGTGAATCGCGAACACCCTCATTCTTTAGAAATTGCGCTTATAAAATTTCGATGGTTATGGTGTAAGATACATTAATAGTTTACACAATTTTAATTGATAATACTGCATGTAAAGCTTTATTTGCTACTAAAAACTGATAACGTTATTCTAATACTAAAATGTATCTACTAAGATTCTATGTGCTAAGATTTTTTAAAACGAACTTTAAGTTTCTGAGCATGTTTTTTAAATTTCGTTCTTCAAAAATACACCATTTTTCTCTCGGAACTTTTAGAATGGAATGTTGTTTATATATCATATGTTACTGCAAAATTTAATTCATTATTTAATATTAGGGATGAAAAAAAAAAGAAAGTTACTATGATTGCTATATTGTTAATCTCTAGGAATCGGAATGGTAGAGCCAGTAGGTCATGTGGATTTCTATCCCAATGGAGGAAAGATACAAAAAGGGTGCACAGCTTCCAATTCTCTCAGGGCCTTACTGGAGAAAGGCGTCGTGGAAGGTGAGTGAACTACAAACAAGTGAGTTAATCTTTGTGCATTCCTGGTTTTTAATTAGTGCAGTTTAAATCTATAAAGTCTATCTAAATGATATTTGGAACACATGATGATGCTTTAATGGAACACATGATGATGCTTTAATGGAACACATGATGATGCTTTAATGGAACACATGATGATGCTTTAATGGAACACATGATGATGCTTTAATGGAACACATGATGATGCTTTAATGGAACACATGATGATGCTTTAATGGAACACATGATGATGCTTTAATGGAACACATGATGATGCTTTTTTTAATGGAACACATGATGATGCTTTAATGGAACACATGATGCTTTAATGGAACACATGATGCTTTAATGGAACACATGATGCTTTAATGGAACACATGATGCTTTAATGGAACACATGATGCTTTAATGGAACACATGATGCTTTAATGGAACACATGATGCTTTAATGGAACACATGATGCTTTAATGGAACACATGATGCTTTAATGGAACACATGATGATGCTTTAATGGAACACATGATGCTTTAATGGAACACATGATGCTTTAATGGAACACATGATGCTTTAATGGAACACATGATGATGCTTTAATGGAACACATGATGATGCTTTAATGGAACACATGGATGATCCCTTTTACTTTTGAAGAAGTATCCGATTGGAAGGAATACGATTGGGATGAATCGGGCTTATTCCCTAAGGAATCGATTTATTTCCTAGAATCGTCAATTTTATATTAATCAACATAAGGGCAAGGATTTCGTTTTGCAGTGGATCCCAGGACATTGTGGGATCCTGGGTAATGAAGGCGGATTCTCCTGCCAAAAAAGGAAAACCATCACCAAACGTTTTGTAAAGACATCTCTTTTCACTCGATGAAGCTATTGATTCGAGACTGACCAACAACAAATAGCGTGCTCTTTAATTCATTTTGAATTGTCTGGCCTTCAAAATATAAACAGATTGTTTCAATATCCTCAAAATGTATAAGGAATTAGTTTGCTTATAAAAGTTAATTTAACCACCACTTAACAGATTTCTCTGCCTGAATTGGGTAGTGTTGCTTTTAAAATTTGAACAATTGCTTCTTCATAATGTTCTAAAGTTATTAAATTTTGTTATATTCCTGTTGCTGTTGAATTTGATAATTGTGGGGATTTTTCACTTTAGGGGTTCCGTTTTTGCCAAGTCACTTTGCCCCGCGCCAAATGGAATCGCCAAAACTGCAGTATTTTATAACCATAGCAACCATTTTGTTTGTCAAGGGAAACAAAGAAAAAACCAAGAAGATCAAGCGACGAAATCGCCAAATAAGCAACGGAACACTAAAATGCGGAACTCCGATTCGTGTATTACTCACAAACCAATTGCCTCATAAATTTCTTTGGTTATTGAACATTGGTGTACTACCATCGTATTCAACTAGTAAATTATATAATAAATTGAAATTCGTGAAAGGATTTCAGTTTTTTTTTTAATTTGGGGCCTGATGGGCTGAGTGGCTAACGCTCTAGCGCTCGGTACCACAGGTTTTTGGTTTGAATGTTTGTAGTGGTTCGAAATCCACTTTAAGCCGTAGGTCCCCGTCTCGTACGACCTTGGAACGTCACAGAGCCCATTCAGACTTCTCACCGCATCGCTCCCAAACTGTAAAGGGGCAACTCAGCTTTAGGCACAGTGATGTGTGGTGTGGTGAGGTGTAGAAGTGGTAGTAGTTTTTTTAATTTGATTTTGCTTTTACGTCTACTGTTGATATTCTGACTTACGTATTTGCCATGCATGTCAACCGTGTGGAATTTTATGCGCTTAAGTAACCTATTTTGTAGTAAAGTAGGAACAATTTTTATGAAACAGCCAAACAGTTGTAGTAAAGTAATAGCAGTTTTATATAACAATCAAATAAATGATTTTCATTGTTTTATTAATACCTTATTTTCCAGGTGTGCGAAACGTGATCTGCAGCCACATGCGTGCACCCTTGCTGTTTACCGATACCATCAACGTGCGCAACTGCCCCATGATCGCCTACAGGTGCACTGACTGGGGAGCCTTTTCTAGGGGTGCATGTGACTCTTGTGGTAGGACGGGGGAGGACTGCGCCCTCATGGGCTACCACATGGACACCCAGAGAGATTATGGGAACGCCTCCAAATATTTCCTCTTCACTGGAGACACTGCACCCTATTGTGGTCAGTAATTGATAAAAATCACTTGGAAGATTAAAGCTTTAGAAATTCCATTTTTCCCCTCATTTAAAAAGTGCCGAATTTACTGAAGCTAGTTATATTTAATAGTTAATGTATTTTATAGTTAAGCAGAAGGACTTTGTAATGATTAGATTTCGCTTTGTTTCCATGAAAATTGTAATTTCCTGAAATATAAACTTAGAGGTTACAGGATTTCAAAACAATTTACGAATCACATCTGTTTTAAGTTTGGTTGTTCGTATTTTAGGTTACGAATATAAAATTGAACTGGAAAGAGATACGGACGACAAAACGGATGTAAAAGATTCTTGGAGGAGAGGCAGAGGTTGGCCAAGAGCGGAAGTGCTGCAAATTTCCCTTTATGGCAGTGCTGGGAATGCAGATTTTCAAATAGAAGGAAAGTAAGAAGAATCTTTCTTTTTTATAGTTTAAAAAATTATCAAAGATCCGTGTGTCAAAATCATGCCGCATTTTTTTTTTAAACTGTAAATCTTCTATTTTAAAGTGGTGGTACTCATGTTTTCTTTTCCGGCAAGGAAATATTCTTTTGGCAAAATTATTTGGCTTTTGGAAATATTATTTAATATCAAAAATTATGATAATTTGGATGCTTTATTCATTCAACTAATTTTACAATAATGAATGAATAGCAGGGTAATTCATACGTTAGCCTGCTATTAATACTGCCAACAATGTAATAATTTCAATTACTGAATTGTATTTAATTAATAATAAATATTTTATTTGTTACTGCAAAAATGAACATTTTGATATCATGGTTTGAAAATGAAATAGATTGCCCAGTTTTTATAGAATTGCGTTTTTCTTTTATGTATTATGATATAGCTGTTTATAAGTGTTAAGAAATATTTTTGGATTTGATTTACAATATGATAGTAAGAGGAAAAAGATCATCTTAACATCCTTGGCATCTTAACATTGTCGGAAAAAAAAATCCACATTTTAAAAAATAATTTTTAGATTTTAAATTAGGAATTCCTTACTAATCAGACGAATTAAAGTAATATCGAAGTTAAAAATCCTGTTTCCCTTCAAAAGTTCTTCCATGTTATTTTTCATTTGCTTAAGGGGATTTTTTAGTTTCATTAGTAATAAACACGTAACGTCCCTTTTTAACATGTCTGCTTTTCCCCAAATATTCATAAAAATAAGTAAATACTAGAAGTAAAGGTTTAAAAAGAAATTGTATTGCATTGGTAGTTTGATAAATATTGGATAGTGTACAGTTGTCATATTTTCATTTTAGTAACAATTAAATTAAAGAAATATATAAAAAAAATTTAAAGTCAATTCCTCTACCTTTTTTCACTCTATTGCAGAAAGTCCTTTATAAATAATTTTCATTTTTAAGTTTATTTGGCGCCGTCTAATGGTAGATACGTGCAACTTAAATCTGAAAAAAACTAAAATGAATTAATTAAATTTAATTACTGAATTAATATTTGAAAAAAAAGTATTAACATCAAGTGTAAAAATCCACTACAAGTTCAAAAAATGTATCTGAACTCGAGAGGACGAATAAAAAGTATTTTATTACTGATTGAAAATTTGAACAAGATATATATAGGGAGAGTGTGAGCTAGAAGGAATTGAAAAAAAAAAAAAAAAAGGCTAACTAATTTGAGAACTTTATAAGACTCAATTTCATCAATTCTTAGTGGAGATGGTACACTTATACTTTTACAGGTCCGGTTTCCAGAAAAGCCACGTGCTGTTCAGCCCCTTCTTCCTCGGCGACGTGATGGGAGCCATCATTCGCTGGAGCAAGGTGCCGGTGACCCGGACTCGGGGCATGATGAACATGGTGTCCAGCATCATAATGCCGTCGGCGGATGATGAAAGACCCTTCATCAAGAGTATACACGTTAACTCGCTCAAGACACACACGCAATGGTAAGTGGATAAAAATGAGTGAAAAGAGAAAAATAATCTAAATTTCTTGTTTTAAATGAGAGTAAAGAATGAATAAGAAATTAAAAAAAAAATCTGACTTTGAACTTGAAACGTATATTCCAGCCTTTAGCCAATGACAAAGGTTCAAATACTCAAACATTAGTAAACAAAATTCATAATTAAATTTATTTATTTCAGACTAACACATTCGGCAATGCTATTTAACTTTTAATATATTATGTTTTAGCTCGTTTTGCTGAGGAAAAAAAATGAAGTTTGCAAAATTAAATTTCAGAAAATTCCAAGAGAACTTTTCATTATATTTTACAACCGCGCACCAAACAAGTATTAAACTTTTTTTCCTCCATTAAGGTAGCAGCCTGATGGCCAATTGGCTAGCCCTCTTTGTACCACATGCTTCAGGTCCGAGTCCTGGTGCTGTCAACTGGATGTTTATTAGTGGCTCGGAATCCACGTTAAACTCTAGGTCCCCGTCTAATTAGCATAAAATGTGCACAAAATGACCGTAGAGCGATAAATTAAACTAATCAATTAAGGTAATTATATTCATAGGGGCTTAAATCAAATCGTAATTTAACATCAAACTAAAAGTTTCATCACAAAAAAGGCAACTTAAAACTATACATTTCAAATTTAAATTATACACAAATAAAACAAACACTAAATGTAATTATGAAGCTTGCAAGCCATCAAAAATCATTATCCATTTTAATGTTTCTATGCAACAATTTCATACAATCGGTGGTCAAAGTATACTTCGTCTTGTTGAAACTACCACTGACGTCTCAGGGCTTTTATGCTTTTCAAAAAAAGACCCCATTTATTGACAAATTATTTTTAATGTTTTAGTTGAACTGTATATTTGCAAAGATGGATGATTTTGATGGCTTGCAGCTTGATAATTACATTTTGCAAATAATATACAGTTCAACCAAAGCATTAAAACCATTTGTCAATAAACAATGGCTTTTTTGAAAAGCATAAAATCTTTGAGACGTCAGTGGTAGCTTTAACTAGACGAAGTATACTTTGACCACCGATTGTGTGAAAATGTAAACATCCGTTTTAAAAGCGAAAAAGGACGAAACGATTTCTTACTAGGGGTGAAAGAAAAAAAAAAATGTTTAAAGTTACTGTGGAATTTTTTCAATAAATTTTTCTTTTGATATTACAGGATTTAGTATTTTATTAACTCTTAAATGATTATTACTTTAATCAAAACCCCTCTAAGATGTCTTTTCTAATATATAAATTCTGAATGCGTCGCTAATTTGTATTTTACGAAGCAATCAATGGCTTGCTTGAAACTATGATTGTATTGCAATAATTGCAACAAAAGTAAAATATATTGATTGGGATGTTGATAATGGTTTTTGTTATTCTTTCCAAAAATATTGAACTAGAACTCCCTTATCCACAGAAAACGGAATTCGTCAGTTTTAAAAAACTTTCTACTCTTCAGTTGTACAATGGAACTGACAACGTGCGCACATGTTGAATCATTAGAGAGTTTTTGCATAGCGTTTTTTATCGCCCGGTATTTTCTCTCTAGCGCGCATGCTCATAGGAAACATTGTACATATTACGCTTGCGTATCTGTAATACTGCACTACTGAGCTATTCCTATGAGCATGCGCGCGAGAAAAAAATATCGGATGATAAAAACGTTATGCAAAAAGTTTCTATTGTTAACATATGCAAAAAAAAAAAAAAAAAAAAATCCCTGATTTCAAGGGCATTTAACGAATACCTAGAAGAGGTTTGGTTTGATGGCCAGTTGTTTAGCTCGACCATATGTTAATAGCAATCGATTTTATTTATTTATTTAGAACTTTTTGAAAATTTATTATCGTAGTTTTTATCTAAAAAAATTATTAAGAACTAAAATAACTTCTTCCCTTCTGTAATAAATGATATTTTTAGGAAAGCGATGATTTTCCCATTTAATATAATGCAAGGCGTTCGTAATTTATGGAATTGCTGTAAAAATATAATACACTAAATGGAATCATTGGCACAATTTTTGGCATGTAGTTCTTGGACGAGAAATCAGTAAGCGATTTAATTTGGCGAACATTTTCTGGCTTGTTTACGAGGCAGTGAAATGGAACGCTGTTATGTTATCGTTGCCACTTACTAGGGAAAAATAGTCTTTTGCATGGATAAAAATAATCATTGATGAAAATAAAAATTCACTTTCTCCAGTAAGAGGATTTCAGGATTAAGGTCACTCAATAGAAAACAGGAAATTGATAAGATTTATAGAGGATGTAAAATTATTTCCCATATTTAATATGTGTAAACAAATAATTTTACTTCATAAACAAAAATAAATGATTTAAAATAGTGGTACATAGTTGTTTTTTAGCAACTTAAATTGCATTTCTTTGAATCACTTCAAAAACGTTTTTTTTTTTTTTTTTTGTGTTTAATTATGTTTTATTTTTTTTTTTATCCACAGCTATTCAGTGAGGTAGGAAAATTTTTTTCAAATAGTGTATATTTATGCGATGGCGGTGCACGGATATTTGAGTGGTTCTAAAACCACTTTAAACTGTAGGTCTCGTTCTAATGCGATGTGCATTAGAACGGGACCTACAGTTCAATTTAATATAATGCAAGGCAATGATTGACAACCCTACCGCATAAAAAAAAACTTCTACCTCGAAATTTGCCAGCAAACAGATGGCTTTGGTCCACCATGGGGCTGTTGCGCCAATGATGATGTATATTTATATCTATTAAATGATAATGCTTATTTACGAATTAAATGATTTCATACATTCACAATATACCAGTTTTTATATTTTATACTAATATACTAAATTCGTCTTATATTATTTTGGTTATGGAATTCAAACATTTTCAAAGTTATTTCGTTAGAGCAGTGGCTTGTACCGTCTAACAATATTTACAAAGAAAATTAATTACTTAAAGTGAAATATTATCAGGGCTCACATATGACAAATTTTTATTTTCATTGATTAAAAGCTAAATAATTGTTTTTTTTATAGTCATTAATCTTACTAATATTTAATATATAAAAAATAAAGTTATGAATTCTAAACGTGCATTCTATTGTAACGAAACATTAAGTTAAATAATATATAGTTTATTTTTTATTTTTTAAATGGTTGCAAGTGCACTGTAATGAATCGCATATTGATACTGTTACCATTATTTAGTTTGAAAGGTAGCTTCAAAATAACTATTTTGAAATTATGTGCTATTTATAGCCAAAAATTGAAGCTAATTTATTGTACACTGAAGTGACAAAAGTCATGGGATAGAAATCTGCAAATTTTCAGATGGCAGTAGCATCGCGTAGAACAGGTATACATGCGCAGTGCTTTCACAGAGCTTTCATTTCTGTTCAAGTTATTCATGTGAAGAGGTTTTGACGTGATGATGACCGCACGACGGGAACTAACAGACTTTGAACGCGGAATGTTAGTTGGAGCTAGACGCATGGGGTCATGCCATTTCGGAAATCGTTAGGGAATTCAACATTCCCAGATCCACTGTGTCAAGAGTGCCGAGAGGCGAAATTTCAGGCATAACATCCCACTATGGACAGCGCAGTGGTCGACCGCCTGCACTTAACGACCGAGACCGGCGACGTCTGCAAAGAGTCGTAAATTCTAACAGACAAGCAACACTGCGTCAAATAACCGCAGAAATCAATGTGGGACGTGGGACTTGTCTGTTAGAACTGTGCGAGGAGAAATTTGGCTTTCTTGGGCTATTCCAGCAGAAGACCGACTCGAGTGCCTTTACTGACAGAACGACATCGCTTGCAGCGACTCTTCGTGGGCACGTGAGCATATCTGTTGGTCCCTAGATGAATGGAAAACCGGGGCCTGGTCCGATGAGTCACGATTTCAGTTGGTAAGAGCTGATGGTAGGGTTCGAGTGTGGCGCAGACCCCACGAAGCCATGGACCCAAACTGTCAGCAAGGCACTGTTCAAGCTGGTGGTGGCTCCGTAATGGTGTGGGCTGTTTTTTCATGGCATGGACTTGGTCCTCTGGTGCGACTGGACCGAACATTGACTGGAAATGCTTTTGTTCAGCTACTTGGAGATCACTTGCAGCCATTCATGGACTTCATGTACCCAAACAACGATGGATTTTTATGGATGACAATGCGCCATGTCACCGGGCCACAACTGTTCGCGATTGGTTTGAAGAACATTCTGGATAATTTCAACGAATGAACTGGCCACCTAGATCGCCCGACATGAATCCCAAACGAGCATTTATGGGACATCATCGAGAGGTCTGTTCGTGCCCAAAATCCTGCACCATCAACGCTTTCACAATTATGGACGTCTATCGAGACAGCATGGCTCAATATTCCTGCAGAAGACTTCCAACGACTTGTTGAGTCCATGCCACGTCGAGTTGCTGCACTTCGCCGGGCGAAAGGAGGGCCGACACGATATTAAGAGGTATCCCATGACTTTTATCACTTCAGTGTAATTTTCCGATTGTTTTCATTGGCGTTTAAATGTTTGATGCTCTGAGAAGCCAAAATAATTATTTACACTTGGCATTTTTTTTTCTATGGGAAAACTTTATAATAGGTTTATATTTATTTATATATATATATTACAATAGTTTTTTAGCTTCACAATGTTTTAACAAAATGAATATGAGAAGAAACACCGAAACAGGAGATGTCTTCTTTTTATGAATAGGTTGTTACGCCCAACGCTCTACGGTCATATTAGACCGGATCTACTATTTAAAGTGGATTCTGAACCACATCAAACATCCATTTCTGTACCGGGACTTGAATCCGAAATCTGGGGCACCGAGGGCCAATGCGTTAGTCACTCGATCATCAAGCTATTTAATACTATATTTTATTAATGTACATTATTTATATTTTTGTATTTATGCGTTTTTATTCTCTTGTTAAGAAAACGAGTTTAAATGTATTAAAAAGGGTCGGTGATTAAAAATGTTTTGTGATCCAAATTTTATGAACTGCAATTAAAATAATTCTAATTTTCGTATTTAATTTCAGGAAAATCGCTCCCATTGTGTTCGAGCTGTGTGCAAGTCCTCTACTGCCAAATAAGAGCAGTCAGCAGGGTGCGACATTCAGGAGCGAATACTGCTTATAACAAGTGTTGCCCTGTAGGATGTAGAGCGAATATGTATTCAAAATGTTCTGTTATATTTTATCCATTTTAATCTTGAACGTTCCTCTGGATTTGAGTCTAAAATCGCTTAAAGTAACTT
Organism: Caerostris extrusa; assembly: GCA_021605095.1. NCBI lineage: Eukaryota > Metazoa > Arthropoda > Arachnida > Araneae > Araneidae > Caerostris > Caerostris extrusa. The sequence goes on along the minus strand of BPLR01013809.1, from coordinate 1,501 downwards.
TAAGCATTTTTTATCTTTTAAAATTTGCATTTATTTGTTAATAAACAAGTTCTTGAAATTGGCCTTTAAATATTCACAATAATTTTCTATAGTTCGATACAGATATGTGTGAAATTAATAAAATCGAAAACTGCTGAAAGTTAGTGACAGTTCGAAATAGCAAGTAATAAGATTGTTAACTTTTTCTAATGCATTTGGCAATACACAGACAGTTAATCTTCATGCCATAAGCAAGGGTTGCACTGTTACTCATTTAGCGCTACCTAGAGGACACGTGTAGCTTGAAGATATGCTACAGACGCGACCTATTTTCACAATGTTCTTTGATCGTGATTAGACAGTGTCATGCGGTTGTAAGTGGATTCTGAACCACTACAAACATCCATGGCCCGGCTGGGACTCGAACCCGAAAAAACCTGCGATAGCGAGCTCCCAGAGCGTGAGTGGTTCTGAAATCCACCCAGAAAATAAATTGTAAGTCCTGGTCTAATTAGCCTAAAAGTGTGCAAAAGGACTGTAAAATATAGGAAAATCAAAGATCTTCCTGCTCCATCTATGTATGCCACGAACAACCTACCGAAAAGGTTGATATTTTAGTGCCGTATGAGGGAAAAAAAAAAATTACCACCAAACAGATTGACAGTCGATGCTGTACGATTTACACACGTTGTCGGACTCGCAGTAGTCTTGTTTTGAAAACAATAACTGGAACACACGTAGCCATTGATTCTAACATGAGCCCTCCCACACGCTAGCTGGCAATTTGGGAGACTAAATGCATACATTAGTCGAAAAATTCAAAAAAGTTGTCAGATACTAATAAGAAGAAATCTAGTGGGAGATAAAGTTCTGTCCAAATTTGCCAGAAGCACGAGCTGCTTCACATGATTGAGGGTTGCTTAATGATTTTCTATTTGAGATTTTGAGATTACTTCGCAATTTTGAATCAAAGAATGCATCAAATAAGCAAACTTTTAATTAATTTTTTTTTTTAATTTAAGCAACTATTTCTCACATTTGGGTGGATTTTTGAAGGAACGGTTTTCTAACAAAATAATTTTTCTTTAATGTATAAATAAATATAATTGAATTTTTATTCGCAGATTATGCAGGATGATCTCTGTAATTAAATTGTACAAAAAACGCCATGCTACTTTATAGTTTGCACTATTACTCTTCATTAATACGTCGATACTTATTCAAAAAAATCAATATTTTAATAATTCGACATTTTGGTATAGGCTGTCATTTTATTTCAATAAAAAACTTAAATCATAGTGAATTCATCATAGTAGATTCATTAGGTTTCAGCTTTACTAAATCGTCTTTTAATTTCAACATTTCTTTTTCATGTAATAATTTTAAATATGGATTTAAAAACAAAGTTCAACATGGGTTTTAAAAAAAAACGTGAAGTCAGTAGAGTACATTTAATTGTTTTTAAAATTAGTTCTGATACAACATTTCAATACCATTTACATGCAATGACTGATGATATTCG
>BPLR01013808.1:0-97963 GCA_021605095.1 Caerostris extrusa | reverse complement strand
CTACGTTGAAGATATTTGAAGAAGGGGGTAACGTTACGGCAACAGAAAATTCCAAAACAATTCCTTGGATATGACCTTCCCGTGATGTAGGCTTTCTACTCACAGCGTCACGCCTGTTGAATGACTTGAAAGTCATTTGTTTTCGTCAAAAAACCAAACAATCGAGCTCATTTAACACAACAGTTGGTTTAATGTGCGACTCATGCCAAATACGTTGTAATTTCTATTCAAAATATCATCACTGGCAGCCGAATTCACTTTCTTCATGCCGCTTGCAGCGCTATCTATTAATACACTTTGGAACTTTTTCCTGATGCCATACCGTTTTCCCTTCTTCAAGAATCTTCAAATTTGTACTCATTTTTGAAGAATGGTTATTTTTTTCAGTAGTTTGAAAAGTGGGACTTTAATTATAACCACCCTGTATTAAAAAGTGTTTAATTTTATTTATAACAATAATATAAAAAAATTAAAAAATTTTAAGGAGCATCCAGTATACAGATAGTGTGAATATACCGAGGAATACTTTTTTTTTTTTTTTTTGGAGGGTAACATCTAAGGATTTTTTGGGGGGAATTGTTATTAATTTTTTCTATCATTTTAATATATCTTAGCGGTCCTATAGCTGCCTAATAGTAAGTGTTCGATAGCTCACTCACTCACACACACAAATAAAGACTCAAATAATAAACACATGACGTGGACTGTATAAATTAATCGCCTTTATTTAGGCAGCCATCACACTCGAGGATGAACTGACCACACAACCTCTCCCTGGGTTATACTTTTGTTGAACTCTTTTATTTAGCAGCCATCACACTCGAAGATGGACTTTCCACACAACCTTTCTTTTGGTTACAGTGGTTCAACTCCTGGCTCTTACATTCCTTTCTCTTTTCTTGTCATCTCCCCCTCTGCCAGACACCCCCACGGACCGGATGTTTACGACACATAGGGCGTTGACTCTCCCGTATGCACGGGGACCTGGGTTTCGACGCAACAGTTAGTATGCTGGACTTTTGAATTAAAGGATCTCAATTTTAAAACATATGATCGAGTGTTCTTCGTATTCTACTTATATATGCCACAAACAGCCCACAGACTGGAGATAGGTGAAGGAGATATTTTTAGAAGAAAATATCATACCTTTGCTCGTCTTGTGTGAGAGAACTCGATAGCCTGACTTATCATTGCAAGACGCTTTACACTTGTTGAGCGGCACCTAGTTCCCTTGTTTCGGAAAGTAATGATTGTAAAGGATGACACCAGTCGATTCGAACTTTAACCTCTCATGCATGCTAGTTGAGCATGTAATCACTTGGCAACGAGTTGGGCTGTTTGAACAGGAAAGGCAGGATTGGAAAATCAAGAGGATAAACATGATAAATGTTGTATTTGGAAGACATGAGGGTAAACTCGAGATAGGTTGGATTGGAACGATACGGGACGAATACGGGAAAGGTTGGATTGGAAAGACAAGGGTATAAACTCGAGATATACTGGACTGGAAAGACGCAAGGTTAGATTGAAAGACACAAGGATAACCATCAGAAAGGATGGATTAAAAAGATACGAGAATAAACACGAGATAAGTTGGATTGGAAAGACACGAGGGTAAACTCGAGAAAGGATGGATGGGAAAGACGGGAAGATAAACACTAGAAAGGTTGGATTGAAATGGTACAAGGCTGGATTGTAAAGACATGATGATAAAATGAGAAAGATTGGATTGGAAAGCATGAAGATAAACAGGATAAAGGTTGGATTGAAAGCATGAAGATAAGCATGATAAAGGTTGGATTAGAAAGACAAGAGTAAAAACATGAGAAAGGTCGGATTGGAAAGATACAAGGATAATCATGTGAAAGGTTGGATTAGATCAGGGGTCTCCAAACTTTCCAGCCTTAGGGCCATACTGTTTACTCCAGTAAGTACCAAGGGCCCCAACCGTTTTAATTTTTCTGCCATTATTTATAATTTCTAGACTAGTCTCTCGAGTACGCGCTCTGAGCGAGCTTATGCTTGCTAAATTCGCTGTTGTCAGTGCAAAATCACATTTTTACATAAATCTCATTAGTATTTTTTTACAAGTGGATACCCCGGTTTCATTCGCGTTAATTTAGCTTTCCCGTTCCTGAGGGATTTTCAGGATAAAAATAGTATGTTTGATTCAGGATATATACATTCCGAACATCGATATACATACATATGCGATACTTTATCCCAACAAAACAACCGAGGGTAAACGCGGGATATTTACTATTTTTATAATGTTAGTGGGATTCATTTCAATTATTTGTTAATTGTTATGCTTAAGTTAAATTTTCTTCGCGTATTATGCTTGTCATTAAGCTTTACCTAGCAAGTAAAATGAAACCTAGTTATTATCATTCCGTACTTTTTTATTCAACGTATTACAACTGGCGGGCCATAGTTTGGAGTCCCCCTGATTAGATGATAAACTCTAGATAGGTTTTTACTGGAAAGATACGAAGATAAACACGAGAAAATTGAAAAAATTAGACGCAAAAACATTGGAGTGGAAAGTCATGAGATAGAATTAAAAAAGTCACGTTGATAAATAAAAGAAAGGTTGGATTGGAAAGACGCCACGATAGTCACGGAAAAAATAAGCATTTATTTAGGACTTTTAAAAATTTCTTTATTAATTCAGTTTTAAGAAAAATTATATGATTTGCAAATTTTAAAGCATTTGGACAATAACGCATGTTATGAGGGTAATTAAGCATTTATTTAGGACTTTTTGAAAAAATTTTTATTAATTCGAGTTTTCAAAAACATTATTTAAAAGATTAGATTTAGATTTCAGTAACAAAATACATGTATACAAACAAAATATTTGTATACAACAAATATTTTAGTTACAAGTAAACAAAGTATTTTGTACTTACAAAATATTTTTTTTTTTCTTTGTAACTAAAATATCTTTATAAGAATAATTCTCTAGCTAAATCTTCACATAAAATTCATTAAAAATTAAGTTTCAAAATCTTAGCATAATAACTTTTTAATAAAAATATGACAACTAAACCAACAAATATAACTTTGGTAAAAATGCTTTTTAATTCTCTTAAGACACGTACTGAAAATAAAAGGAACAATTAACTTTTTTAGAAAGTTTATGCATCAATTTGGTAATTAAGTGATGCGTAGGGTCACCTTCAGTTAGAAATACAGTTCTGTTGCTTGGCGCCAACTTTCTGGCGACAGAAAAGAATGAACAATTAAAAGAGGTGTGATTTCAGACATCATATGTTTTTTTTTTTTTAATACGTGAAAAGATAGGATATAAAGTTATTTCATTATAATCATTTCATATAAATATTGAAAATTATTCATTTTTATTTAATATTTTATTTGGTTCAGATTATATTATTTTTAATTTTTTAAACCAGGTTTCTTTTGAAAATCGTTATCTTTTGTGGACTTAAAATCTTATCTAAGAATATTTTTGAAAATTTTGTCCATGAAAAATGTATATATTGCAAAAAATTTTGTCATGTCATGCATATATTTTTAATTAATATTGTGTTTATTCTGATTATGTTAATTTTAATTTTTGATATAGGTTGTTTTTGAAATTTTTTTTATCTTTTTTTGGACTTAATAAATCTTCTTATTTTAAAAATGTTTGAATATTTTTGTCCATGAAAAATGTATATATTGCAAAATTTGTCATATGCTATTTTCTATGGTTTTCCAAATATATGTCAAAAATGTATATAAAAGGATATTTTTATCTTTGGTATATTTTTCTAGAATATGCAAAATATATACATATGTTAATCATGGGTAAAACACCAAAAATAAATCAAATATTAACGACGATTATGTTCGACATTTTTTTTTTTTTCCTCTGCTGTTTTCATGCCTAAATCGCATGTCAGTCTAATTAAAAATTGTAATAATTAAAAAAAGTTGATTTTTGCGCTATCGTATAATTTGAGTATTTTTTGAGTATAATTTGTTAATATTTTATAATTCCTTGATGTGGAATATTGACAATGCGTGGAATGCATCAGCGAATTTTTTCTCGAAATATTGTAAAAATCAATTTTATAAATCATTTTCTAAAAATGCTTTTTTTTTCTAAACAATTTTTATTTTTTAATATTATTTGTGAACCAAAAAAAATATATATATATTTTATATATAATAAAATTATATATAAAAATATATTATTTTTATATATAAAAATAATAATTAATTTATATATAAATAATTATTAATTTAATAATTAATTTATATATAAAAATTAATAATTAATAAAATAATAATAATATATTATTATTTTTATATATAATATATTATATAATTTTATTCTTAAAATATATTATATGAACAATATATATAAAATATTTTATATAATACATTTTAACAATAAAAATATTATTTGTGAACAATAAAATATGCTGATAAAAGCAGACGATTATTGTAAAAGAGTTTTAAAAAAAAATTATATTACAATAAAAGAACGATTTTATTTGATTAAAATATAAATAATAAATATTTTTTGAGATGTTTAGCAATGCATTAGATAAGAAATTCTAAATTAATATAAAAACATTGAACTTCTATTTGTTGAGATAGACTTCAAAAAAAAATAGGTATTATCAATACGGAAAACTTTCAGTTATTACTAATTAACATGAAAAGCATATAAATTTAAAATCAATTATTCCAGAGCATAAAAGTAATGGTGATATTTTTCTTTCACGTTAAAGTACTGGTCATATTCAGCAAACACACAGACAACTTTGTGTGATCCTAAAGTGCAGAGATAAAAATAAATTTTATTATAACCACTTAAAAAAAACAAAGCTAATTTATTTTAAACTCAAACTATTTCTCCCTTATAAACTTCAGTAATATTCTAAAAACAAATGAAAAAATATATGTAATATCTGTAAAAAAAATATTTAAATATTGTTTATAATAATATATACAATATTTAATATAAAAATATTTGTAATATTGTTTCATCAATTATTAAATAGTTTATTATACTTTATACTTTCTTACCAATTGGAAGCAGACGATTTTTTTTAAATAATTTACTGTTTTAAATATTTAATTTTTATTTTGCAGCTAATATGAGTTTTAAAAAATTCACATAGTTAAAAAAAAGAACTGATTGGAGTTTATAGAAATAAATAAGATAAAAAAATAAACAAATAAATAAAAGTACATTAAAAGGAAATGGATCTCTCAGTTTTGTAGTTTTTTATATGTCATAAATTTTAATTCATTTATGATCTAAAACAATTTTTTATTTTCTTATTTTCTAAATAATATTTTTTATTATTTGTGAATAAAAATATGCTGATGAAAACAGACGATTAAATGAGCTGATGATTAACAGACGATTAAACTTTCCTTTCAAGCGTTATTTCAAAAACATTTATAATTAATTAATTTTTAATTTTTAATCATTTAATGATTTGAATTTAGATTTTTTTACTTTTTTAATTTAATAATTTTTAATTTTTGTTCTTTTTTAATTTTTTAATTTCTTAATTTCTGAACCTTTTTTTTTTTAAACTCTTAAGAGGAATATTTAATCTCTTAATTTTTAATTATTTAATTAATAAATTTTTTTAAAAATTTTTGGTATAATAATTTTTAATTATTTAATTAATTAAATTTTAATTTTTTTTTTTTTTTTTAATTTTTTAATTTCTTAGTCTTTTAAGAATTTTTTTTCCGAATACGCAACAGATAAAAAAATAACAAATTCATGTTTAAAAAACATTGAACTTCTACTTGTTGTTGTAGTTTTAAGGTTTAAGAAATGTAATAGGATGTAAACAAACAAAACATTTTCGTTATTTATAGAGAATAACTTTTTTAAATTTGATTTGAGCTTTAAAAACCTAGATTCCAATTCAAATTTGGAGAATTTCATTTATATGCTGTTTTGTACATTACATAGATATGTGTTTGTATTACATAGATGTATAACTATATTTTCAATAGATACTAACTACTAATTGTCCTTATTGAAATATACCTATTTTTCTTTTGAAAAAAAAAAAATAGGTATATTTCAAAGGAAAACTTCCAGTTATTAATAATTACCATAAACAACATACAAATTCAAAATCAATTATTCCACAACATAAAGTAATACGACAATATTTTCTTCCACGTTAAAGTACTGGTAATATCCGTAACCAGACAGGCTACCTTATGTGATCCCAAATCCATGGCCAAAACAAATCATTTTGACAAAATGAATATTTCCGTGAAAACTATACTTCCCGAAGAGATTCACTGCAAACCGTGCTCACTAACAAAGCCCACGACTCTCCCGTGGATTTTGTGGGCCATTAATTTTACTGATTAATAGACACGAACTATCGTTTGCGTTTCGTTCTAAATTGAAAAGAACCCAGCAGTCGTTTGCGTGCTAGGTGTGTATACTAGGTGCTTTTTTTTTAATATTACTACAATGATTTTATCATTTTATTTTCGATCGTATAGTTATTAGGACACTTAATTTGAAATCCAACTATGCACGTGTTATGGTTCCCAAAAGAAGCTCATCCGTTCTCTAATAAAAAAATGGGGGGTACGGAAGATAAATGCTGAACACGAACCCCTTTTACAATCGTATCATCAATACAGATGTCACACATAACGCGTTACGTGTTTCAGACAAAAGATAAGACGCGATGCGTGTTCGTTGCATTGGTGGTTTTCTGGATTGTGTTTAATGAACTGCGATTTTTTTGTTATGGTAATTACCTTTGAATTTCCTCTTTCTCTGTGGTTCTGGTTGACGTTAATAATACAAAGTGACAGTGACTAATGTGAATCTTTTCCATTTGAATGCTTGAATTGTGTGTTCACATAACTGTTTCATGCATGTTAATGTGGACATCAAGTTGATGTTCATTGCGACCTTGTTTCTGACAAACGCTGAATTGAATTGGAGTGGTCTTTACAATTTTAAGCAACTCTAGTTCTTGTTTAGTTTTATTTCTTTATGGGTTTTTGATTAGCTTACAAAAACAATATCTATCATAGCATAAGCATGGTAAAGTATTGTCTATCATAGCATAGTAATATATCATAGCATAACATGGTAAATCACTGTCTATCTCAGTCATATCATAGCACAAAAAGCATTGTCTGCCATTGTAAAGTAATAGGTCACAGCGTAGCATAGTAAGTCATTGTCTATCATAGCATAGTAATAGTTCTTAACACAGAATAGTAATATGCCACAGCATAGCATGGTAAAGCATTGGTCTAATAGTACAGCAGCCCATTGTCTATCATAGCATAGCAATAGGTTATATCATAGCATGGTAAAGCATTGTCTATCATAGCATAATAATAGGTCATATCAATATGCGCATGGTAAAGCATTGTCTATCATAGCATAATATTTCTTAAAATAACATGCCATATGTCATAGCATAGCATGGTAAACCTTTGTCTATCACAGTAATATATGCCATAGCATAGCATGGTTAAGCTTTGTCTATCATAACATAGTAATATATCAAACATAGCATGGTATGGCATATTATATGTCGTAACATAGCAGGGAACAGAATTGCCTTTAACAAACGTATCATGAATACAGATGTCACACATAACGCGTTACGTGTTTCAGACAAAAGATAAGACGCGATGCGTGTTCGTTGCATTGGTGGTTTTTCTGGATTGTGTTTCATGAACTGCGATTTTTTGTTATGGTAATTATCTTTAAATTTCCTCTTTCTCTGTGGTTCTGGTGGACGTTAATAATGCAAAGTGACAGTGACTAATGTGAATCTTTTCCATTTGAATGCTTGAATTGTGTGTTCACATAACTGTTTCATGCATGTTAATGTGACCATCAAGTTGATGTTCATTGCGACCTTGTTTCTGACAAACGCTGAATTGAATTGAGTGGGCTTTATACTTAATTTTAAGTAACTCTAGTTCTTTCTTTAGTATTATTTCTTTATAGGTTTTTTCGATTAGCTTACAAAAAGGCATTATCTATCATAGCATAGTCATATGTATGAGCATAGCATGGCAAAGCATTGTCTATCATAGCATAACATAGTAATATGTCCTAGCATAGCATGGTAAAGCATTGTCTATCATAGCATAGCATGGTAATGCATTGTCTATCATAGCATAGTAATATTTTTAGCATGGCATAATAATATGCCATAGCATATCATGCTAAAGCTTGTCTATTATAGTATATCATGGTAAAGCATTGTCTATCATAGCATAGTAATATGCCATAGCTTAGAATGGTAATACATTGTCTATCATAGCATAGTAATATGTCATACATAGCATGGTAAATAATTGTCTATCTTAGCATAATAAGTCATAGCATAGCATGGTAAAGCATAGTAATATAGCACTTACCAATTGTTCTAGTACTGTCCTGGGTCTTTTATTCGGATTTCTGAACTTAGTGAGTGGAATTCAACTAAAGTCAAGAAAATATTCCCATGTCTGCCAGGGATGAGTTCGATAAACCCATGTGTTGGTTGTAAAATCCCTCTATTGAGTTCAACGAAGAGGAATATATATGGACGAGATGAATATATATACGTGACATAAAACATAATATATTAGTAAAGCAACTTCGAATATCAAGTGAAATTGGGTCTTTGTAGTAAAGCAATAATGAATCTCAAAAGATATTTAAAGAACATAATAAAGCAGCTGAGATGTCAAAATAGATAAATATTCATAACAAAACAATTACGAATATCAAGCTAAATTAGACTTTCATAATAAAGAAATAATGTATCTCAAAAGATCATAAAAAATCATAATAAAGCAGCTGTTTTCAAAATAGATAAACATTCATGCAAAACAACTACGAATTTCAATTTAAATTTGATCTTCATAATAAGGTAATGTTATTAACAACATGAAGCCATAGCTATCAAACTTCTGTATATATAAGTAAAAAAAATTGTAATAAATATACATCGAATGTTCTATACTATGTCAACCTCCAAACCTTTTTTAACATACATCTTACCATCTTTTAGACTAATGCTAAAAATTCCAAGTTCTGCAACTTGGAATCTGTCTTAAAATTAGCCCATCTCTCCATTAAAGCCCCATCTTTCACCTTTTCTGCTAAGATAACTGTCATTATCCTCCTGCATAGGGTTATTGCCTTTTTTCTTCCCTTCAGAATAAGTTCTCTGCGTTACCATTAGGCAGTGTGTGGAACCTGGCGATGCATGAAAAGATAGGGAGGGAGGGAGATGGGGTTATATTTAATGCTGGTGATCTTTTGGGGTACGGGGTGCTCCCTGGTAGTAGGCACCAAATTGAGCGGAACGGTCAGTGAGGGGCAGATTGGCAGGTTATTTGGTGGGGTTTCAGGAGACCCCATTATTTTTAGGATGGTGAAAAGTATGTGGTATATTTAGAAGGGTGTTGTCAATGTGTGGTGCAGGTGATTATGATTATAGGTAGTAGTGTTTCAAATGGCACTTGAAAAATTTCTATAAGACAATTTCTCAGCAATGTGATATAAGTATAATACACAATTCCATACACGTATTTTTATATGTATACTTATATTAATGAAAAAAAGATTTCACATAATTTGTTCTCTCACACATGCTAAGGTTTTCTACCATTCATATGTTGTTATAAAGTTAGTAATATATACCATATACAAAAATATATAAGTATGTGTGTGTGTGTGTGTGTGTGTGTGTGTGTGTGTGTGTATGTGTGTTAGGCATCACGTCTGTAGTCAAGGTTGACTGAGGAGCATTTTCTGAGTTTTTCGTTTACATAGCACTCAAATATGACTCGAATCTCAATTCATTACGCGACAATGGAATATTCATGATATACATATGCGCAACGCTAAGTACAACACTGTGCATATTTATTTATAAGTATATACTATACATATATATATATATATATGGCTAACTCTATTCAGCATTTCATGAATATTTCAGTACTCTTTGCGCATACTATGTTGATATAGCTTTTCAAGGTTAATCAAACAGCATATATTTCTACGAAGTAATCCTTACTTTAAGCAACATTTCTACTAGAAAGAATATCGGGACCAGACGACAAATGATATATATCAATGTACTTGACAAACCTCCCACTCGGTCCTAACAATACCCTGACCATGTTTTCTATTTGCTTTTTGCCGACTGCTACTCAAACATAAAAGCTGCGATACTGTCTATTCTCTCGTCAAATACCCCCACATTATACCTGGGAGGAATACATGGAAATAAAAAGGTTAAACAACAAGCAAAATATAGAGAGATTGGATGTTTGTGAAGAACTACCAATTCATCAGGAGAATTTTCTTTTACTCCAAGACTTATTAGATCGACATTTGGTCGTATCGATTTGCTTCTACCCCACCCCCACCCCCCACCCCAGTTAATCCTCTTTTCCACCCCAAGTTTTGGGATGTCCTTCGGACAACACCTGAAGAAGAAGTTTCTATTTTATTTGTGGCAGCGATTTTTAGCGGTGGAGAGGATTTGGGAAATATATAGGATAGGTCTTGATACCAACATTTCATTTTTTTTTTTTTTTTTGAGCCAGTCGCCCAGAATGAAAGCCTAATAGATTATCCATTAAAGACCTATACGTAGCGAAGAATTTTCGGTTGGTTTGTTTTGAAGTGAAAATGTATTTTCAGATTATTTTGTCTGCCTTTATTTCAGTGTCAAACATTGGCGAAATAAAAGTAGAAAATATATTAATATTAGCCATTGGCACGATAAAATTATAACAGATTTGATATTACTGAAGGTCAACACGGGGTAAACATTATCCCCAAAATGCATGTACCAAATGCAAGAAATATCCCTAAAAGAAGGACCTGATTTCCGAGTGGGTAGCACTATGGTGCTCGGTACTACAGGTTTAGGGTTTGAGTTCCGGTGGTGCCATGAATGTTTTTAGTGTCTCGAAGTCCACATTAGGTCACAGGTCCTGATACGATACTAATACGATACTCCATACGATACTTTAAGACATCCTTGATACTTTAAGACAATGATTCTTAAAGTGGTGGCGGAAATGGAGTCTAGAAAAAGTTTTGAAAATTGCACCTTTTCACCATTTTTTTTTTTATTTTCATGTTAAAAGTTAATCTTTTAACATTTTGTAATTGAAATTATTTATTTTTTTACTTTTCTATTTATTTATTTTTAGAATACTATCACTTTATAGTCTTTGTGATGATTTTATCAATTAATTTCCACCTATAATCAACCAAAAAACAACTTTATTGATTTCATTTCGGAAGCCCCATGATATATTAAACTTTACTTTTCCTCTATCCACTACACGTAAATATTGGAATAGAGTCTATGTGTTCTGAGAAAAGGCGAATAAGTAACCTTGGTATCTCTGCAATAGCGTTTCCATTTTTAGAGTGTTAAATAATTAATCAGATATCAATAAACATTAGGTTTCTTTTATATCTTCTTCAAACCTTCATGATATTGTAATACTTTTGTCAATTAATCTCTATCTATAATCAATCAATTATCTACTTTTTTATTTCATTTTAGAAGCACCACGGCCATGCTATGTTAGACCTACGGCTAATAATTTCCTCTATCCACTACACAAAAATATGAAGTTGAGATAGATTCCATGTGTTAAAAAAAGGAATATAAGTAACTAATTTTCTCAGGTTCTCTGTTCTAATGTTAGTTCTAACTAATGTTCTTTTTGTTCTAATGTTAATTCTAACTAATTGTTCTTTTTGTTCTAATGTTAATTCTAACTAATGTTCTTTTTGTTCTAATGTTAATTCTAACTAATGTTCTTTTTGTTCTAATGTTAGTTTTAACTAATGTTCTTTTTGTTCTAATGTTAATTCTAACTAATGTTCTTTTTGTTCTACTGCTAGGTCTAACTAATTTTCTCTGTTCTAATGTTCTTTTTGTTCTAATGTTAGTTCTAACTAATGTTCTCTGTTCTAATGTTCTTTTTGTTCTAATGTTAGTTCTAACTAATGTTCTCTGTTCTAATGTTCTTTTTGTTCTAATGTTAGTTCTAACTAATGTTCTCTGTTCTAATGTTCCTTTTGTTCTAATGTTAGTTCTAACTAATGTTCTCTGTTCTAATGTTCCTTTTGTTCTAATGTTAGTTCTAACTAATGTTCCCTGTTCTAATGTTCTTTTTGTTCTAATGTTAGTTCTAACTAATGTTCTCTGTTCTAATGTTCTTTTTGTTCTATTGTTCTTTTTGTTCTAATGTTAGTTCTAACTAAGTTAGTTCTAACTAATGTTAGTTCTTCTAATCTCTGTTCTAATATTCTTTTTGTTCTAATGTTAGTTCTAACTAATGTTCTTGGTATCTCTGCAGTAGCATTGCGACTTTTAAAGTACAAAATCCTTAATAAAATATCAATAAACATTAGGTAACTTTTAAGTCTCTTTTAGACCTTCATGATATTGTAATACTTTTGCCCATTAATGTCTATCCATTATCAATCAATTACAAACTTTATTGATTTCCTTTAGGAAGAACCACGACCATGTTAGATTTACTGCTAATCATTTCATCTATCCACTACATGAAAGTATGATGTTGGGATAGAGTTAATGTGCTCTAAGAAAAGGCGATTAAGTAAATAATGTTCTTGGCATTTTTACAATGGAATTGCCACTTTTAAAGTGCTAAATGCTTAATAAAATGCGAGCTGATGGCCAAATGGCTTGCACTGTGGCCTTTGATACCACAGACTTTAGGCTCGAATCCTGCCGACAAACCAAAAACCAAACTTTAATAAAATATCAATAAACAATATGTTCCTTTTAAGTCTCTTTCGTAACTTCATGATACTGTAATATTTTTGTCAATTAATCTCTATCTATAATCAATCAATAACCAATTTTCTTGATTCCATTTTGGAAGCCCCATGGCCATGTTATGTTAGACCTACGGCTAATGATTTCCTCTATCCACTACACAAAAGTATGATGCTGGGATAGAGTCCATGTGTTATAACAACAGGCGATTATGTAACTTATGTTTTTGATATATCTGCAATAACAATAGCACTTTTAAAGTGCTAAATCCTTAATAAAATATCAATAAATACAACAATAAATCCTTCAACTTCTTGTTTCACTCTTGACAGTACAGGGAGATAATAATCCTTATGTACATCTTCCATATTTTCCTAAAAGCCGATACAAACAGAAAATACGGTCCACGTCACAAAAAAACAACAAGTTAAAACGCGAGATGCAGAATATAAACTTACCTTTACTCTTGTTTTCTTTACCTACAGTATGTAGGGGTGGGGGGAATGAAAGGTGAATTCCTCCCAGCTAAAATGCAGTTAATACCCTACCAAAAGTTTTCTAGTGTTTTAAAATGATAAATAAAAATAAAACGAAACAGTTCTCATTTTAAACTTCTCGCACTAGGGAAAACGAAAATCCTAATCCTCTTATTATACCTTCTTTTATTCTCCCCCCACCATACTGCCCCCAGAGAAATGGGAAAAAGCAATTCTTCCAAACATGAAGGGGAATAAAGGAAAAGTTTTTGACATTTTTCAGGAAGGAAGAACCAACTTATAAAGTGCCGCCTCTTAGAAGAAAAGCCAACAGGGTAAGATGGCAGAACAGTGAAAATCAATTTAGCATGGGAGAAAAGATATGTAAGATCTATTTTTAAAGATTTTTCAATGCGGAACTTAAAAAATAAATGGACAATAGAGAAAACTAAACATCCCTTTTTGACTCTCAAAAGCTAGTGAAAATATATATTTCTTCACAGTTGTAGATCTATTGTAATATAATAATGTTTTTAGTTGATATAAGAATTTTTTAGTCCATCATTCTAAAGGAATATAAAACTTATATATTGAAAAATGTATTTGAATATGCAAATAACAAAATTAATAAAATTTTATTTCCTTATAATTGCTTTAAATATATATTTGTTTAGAATGGCTTATAAAATATTAGGCTTAAACTTATAAACATATGCAAAACTTATAAAACATCAGGTTAAAACTTATAAACACATCTAAGGCTTGTCTAACATTTGGCTTAAACATAAAAATATCGGCTTATAAAACATTAGGCAAAACTTATAAACATATCTAATGCTTATAAGACATTAAACTTATAAACATATCTAAGGCTTATAAAACATGAAGCTTAAACGTATAAACATAAGCTTATAAAACATTAGGCATAAACATATCTAAGGCTTATAAAACATTAGGCATAACCATATGTAAGGTTTATAAAGCATCAGGCATAGCCATATGTACTTAAACATATAAACGTATCTTATAAAACATTAGGTTTAAATTTATAAACATAGCTTATAAAACATTAGGCTTAAATTTATAAACGTATCTTATAAAACATTAGGTTTATATATAAACATAACTAAGGCTTATAAAACATTAGGTTTATACATAAACATAATTCAGGCTTATGAAACAATAGGCTTTATAAGTTTAAGCATAATGATTTATAAGCCTTAGTTATGTCTATTTTTAAGCCTAAGCCTAATAGTAAAATACTTCCACTAGGATTTAAGCTCATATACCACTGATAAGAAATATTTTTAGAAGATTCAAAATTATTTTGGAAAACATTTCTAAAAAAAAATCCAGTGCAAATATATGTCTATCTAAATTTGAAAAAAAAAAAAATGGAATGCATGTATTTAATTAATTGAATTCAAAAAGAGAATTAATTGACTAGAATATAAATTAAATTAATAAACCTGAATTTTTTTTTTCTTGCACTTTTAATTTGATAAGGTAAAAAAAAAAAAAATTATTAAAATTATTTTTAAAATTTCTAATAGGTTATAAATTATTTTTACAAACTTACCAGAAGATATGACGTGACGTTGCAGGTTTTAAAAATAAAACTTTTTTTAGTTTAATTTAATTTCAGTCGGATAAACAAACGGTGAAAAGTACAAATTATCGTTTGGTAAGTTATAGCCGGAAAAAATATCGGTGAAATGTGCAAATTATCGTTTGGCAAATTGTAAAGAAAATTTATTCTGAACAACTAAAAGAATTTAAAAATAAACAAAAATATATTAAAAAGAACACAATCAAACAAACTTCTAAAATGTATCGTTTTAATAACAAGAAAATTTCTAATGGCAAATAAAAATTTTCAGATGTAGTCACCAGATGGCGCGATGGCTTATATATATATATACATATAATGTTAATAAGATATAAAATAAATGTTTAAAAATATATTTACTTAAATAGCACTTTTTAAAAATTATATTACATTGCACTAGTTAAATACACAAGATTAAACATGAAGTACAGCATTTCCCTTTAAAGATTATCTTATAATTTTTAATGAATCGTTTTTAATTTTATTTATAGAAAAATTTCAGCAGGAAAAATCGAGACAGCAATTATAAAACCGCTTATTTATTTTACAAAAATCGTTTGCTTATAAACCTTAGGTAATCTTTAAAATACATTTTATTTATTCGTTTATTTATTTTTTGCTTGTAATAAAGACAAATTTTAATTATTATAATTTATAATAATTTTTAATAAATTAAAAGTTACAACAAACTTTAAACAAGGATCATAATTAATCCTATCAAGCACTACAAAAGGGATCTTTACCTTGATAAAAAAATCTGCTTTTAAAATATGAATAGAAAAATAAAATGCATTATTTGCTCCTAAATTAATAACCGTAAGGTTTTTCTTTTAAAATTTATTAGCAATAAATAAGAAACTTTGATTATTTTATAATTCTTTCAAAATATTTTAACGGCCTTAGGAAATTATGTGTTTTTAATTTTCTTGTAGAAATTATGTTGATGTTTAACAACGTCAGCGATTAAATATTCTTTTTCTTGTTTAAGGTATTGAATTCATTAAAAAATGTATTTAATTTAAAATTCGTGGATTGAGAATAAATTTTAAAAACGATCCCTTTTCTCATATTGTAATGTATGCATAAATGTATTCAAATGTTTTATTTCGTGTATGAAATATAATGTGTGGTTTTTTTTATTGTTTAAAATTCCTTACATATGTATTTAATTATAATAGTTAACTAAATTATGACTTTTTTTTTTTTTTTGTTGGAAATGCAAATTAAATAAACTATTTATTTTCTGTTACAGAAAGTTAAAATAGTTGTAGTTATATTTTTCTATGTTTACGAATAAAAACTTTGTGCTTGTTATTCCTGTCTGTAAGAACTGATAACCTTATTGTTTTCTAAATAAAAAAATTAATTAGATAAATGACACAAACGTTAAATTAATGGAACATTTTTTTTGAATTTGAGGTTATGCCTTTTATATTTATTTTTAAACCAATGATAACATACTGAACCTTTTTAATTTGGAGCTTTTTTATAACTGAAAAATTAATTTTTAATGTCTGAATTAGTTAACAAATGCTATTAAACGACTAATATCTTCTTCTTCATTGGCACAACGACAGCATGGTTGGCCAAGTCCCTCTACCTACTGGTAGATTTCCAGACAGGTTTGGTTGGTTTGTCGCTCTGTCATTTTGAGCATTTAGGCTATTAGACCGGGACCTACAGTTTAACGGGGATTCCGAACCACCAACAAACATCCATGCCACCACCAGAATTCGAACCTGAAGCCTGTGGTACCAACGACCAGAGTGCTAGCCAATTGGCCATCAGGCCGCTTTCAGGCAGGAGATGTTTTCTTTTATGGGGTAAGGTTATGAGCCCAACACTCTACAGTCATAGTAGACAGGGACCCACAGGTTTAAAGTGGATTCCGATCCACTACAATCACTATTAGCATCCATGAATGGGACTCGAACTGAAACCTGGCGCCCTGAGCGCCAGAGCCCTATCACTTGCTAACTTGGCTATTAGGCCCCAACAACTAATATCATCAGTAGCAGCAGTGGCGCAACAGCCCCATGGTGTGCCAAGATTGTCTGCCTACTGGCAGATTTCGAGACAGAAGATGTTATCTTTTACGGGGCAGGGTTATGAATAATAAGCTCAACGATCATACTAGACCGTGACCTGTGGTTTAAAGTGAGTTTTGAACCACTACAAACAACTATTACATGACACGACCGGGAATTGAACACGAAACCTGGAAAACCGAGCGTCAGAGCATTAGTCACTCGGCGTTCAGGCACCAAATATTAATATAGTACTGTTAAATATATAATTATATTTCACTATTAGTTATAATAATTAATTATGATAACAATAAATATTTCCTTTCAAGTATTAAAAGGAAAAAAAAAAAAAAAAAATCTTATATACTGCAAAAAACCTAAAATGCTTTTTAATTTTAAAAGAATATTATGATTAATGCTTCTGTCGGTAACTAGTAATAATATATCTAATAAAATCTAAAAATAATAATACATCTAATAAATCACGATACTGAGTGTTAATAAAATCATAAAATAATAAATCTATCATTAATAAATCAGTAATAATTATCGTTAATAAATCAGTAATAATAATCGCTAATAAATCAGTAATAATAAATTTTAATAAATTAGTTATAATAATCGGTAATAATAATCGTTAATAAATCAGTAAATGTGATGGTTAAATAATTAGAATCATGTATTTATAGACAAACTGGGATATTTTTGTCAAATTTGAACTATCAAAGAATAATTTCAGTTAATAAATACGAATACTTCCATTCTTTGTTATGGTTAATATGTCAAGTAATATTACAGAATAATGTAATAAATTGATAAAAAACAATAATATTTGTTATAACTTCAGAGTTTTTATTTAAATTTAAAATATAATTGTTATTATTTTCAATTTACTATAAAACTCGATATTTTCTATTTATATCGTTTAAAATATTAAATTTTTTTATAAATACAAATCGGTAAATATCGTAAACAATAAATTAATAATTATGTTTTTAATGTGTGTCAAATTTAAATTCTAAACTTTAATTTCAATTTTTAAATATAAATTAAATATTTATATTTAAAAATTGAAATCATAGTTTGGAATTTAAATCATTCATATGAATCATTTGAATCATTCATTACAAATTGAATCATTCATTAGAATCATTTTAATCATTTATTACAAATTGAATCATTTGTTAGAATCTTTTGAATCATTCTTTAGAATCATTTGAATCATTCATTAGAATCCTTGGAATCATTTGAATCATTCATTACAAAATGAATCATTCATTAGAATCATTGGAATCATTTGAATCATTCATTACAAAATGAATCATTCATTAGAATCATTGGAATCATTTGAATCATTCATTAGAATCATTGGAATCAGTTGAATCATTCATTAGAAGCATTTGAATCACTCATTAGAATCATTTGAATCATTTTCTACAAATTGAATGATTTAAATCATTCATTACAAATTGAATCATTCGAATCATTCCTCACTAATTGAATCATTCATTAGAAATTGAATCATTCATCACTAATTGAATCATTCATTAGAAATTGAATCATTCATCACTAATTGAATCATTCATTGCAAATTGAATCATTTCAATTTTTTATTACAAATTGAATCATTCATTAGAATCATTTGAATCATTCATTGCAAAATGAATCATTCATTAAAAATTGAATCTTTTATTAACATCATTTGAATCATTCGTTACAAATTGAATCATTTCAATTTTTTATTACAAATTGAATCATTCATTAGAATCATTTGAATCATTCATTGCTAAATGAATCATTCATTACAAATTGAATCATTTATTAACATCATTTGAATCATTCGTTACAAATTGAATCACTTTTCTTGCAAAAACCTAAATTACTTTAAGTATTAAGATATAAATTGAGATATTTAAATTAATATAAATATTATTATTAGGCAAATAAATCTTCTGCGAATTTTATTAGTAATTAGTAAAAACTAAAATAGCTAATAAGAATTTATGACTTGTATACTTTAAATAATCCAAAAATATTATGCTTACTAAATTAAATAAAAAAATTTATATTGTAGAGAACAACAGTAACCATTTATTGTTTTATCTATTCTACTCGAGCTATTGAACTTTTTCTGTTTGATCTCAAAGGACCAAATATAACCCAAAACCAGAAAATAAAAATATTCTCAAGAAATACACATCCTGAATTTCCAATTACTTCCAAACTTTCACAGAACACTCGTTTTTGAAACATTCATCCCCTCCCCCTCTTTCCTCCTCTTTTCTTAAAAAAAAAACCATTTGTTCCATGCCATCTTTTGGTGCACAAAAGAAATTCAAGATAATGCACCAACTCCATATACCCCCACCTGGAAAATAAAAAGTCTTAAACAGAACCCTCAATATCCGAACGGGGAAGAATTTTCATACCTGCTTTTTTTTTCCCCATTCGTAGGGATAAGATCTTGTGCATGGGGGAAAATCAGGACAGACGATCGTATATCGCAATCATTGTTAATGGAAAGATTACAGTTCTTCTTCTCCATGTACTACGTAAGTACATTTCCCTGAACTTGGAGGGCTAAAGAATTTGCAAATCTAGTCGTTGTGTATGGGTTCTTTGGGGAAGGGGGGCTGGAGGAAGAAAAAAATGGAGAAGGGTAAGAAAAGGATTACGAATTCGTGTTCAGATTTTAGGTACCCGCATGATGATAAAGATTGAATGGATAAAACAGGTCATCTTTGCATGTAAAGGTGAGCTCGAGTTTTATCGTATTATTCGACGAGGTTGAACCTGGTAAAAAAAAAGGGAAAAGAAATCTCAAGACAAGTAGTAAGGTAATAGCAATGTAAATCCGAGAGAAAAAAATACTCTTCTTTTATAAATAGAATATTCTTTGAATTTATTATAAATTCGTTAAGAATAATTAAAAATATTGTATTATACATTTAAGAATTAGCTTATTTCTGTATACGAGTATTTTAAGTCTGTTTACGAATATTTTAATTACGATCAAAACTTTGTATTATATTAATTTCATAGAAGAGAACAAATAAGATTATAATTTTTACTATTGATTAAAAAATTAAAAATAATCAAATTTTTTCAAATCTTATTGAATTTTGTAATCTTTTTTTGGAAAAGAGCAGCAACGTTGAAAAAAAAAAAAATAACTGTCTTAAGAAATATTTAAAAACATTCATTAAAGTCATATGAATCATTTATTACAAATTGAATCATTCATTAGAATCATTTGAATCATTCATTAGTATCATTAGAAATATTCAGAATCATTTGAATCATTCATTAGTATTATTAGAATCATTCAGAATCGTTCGAATCATTCATTACAAATTAAATCCTTCATTAGAAACTTATTTTCATTTTAATCTTCATTATCTTATCTTCATTTTAATCTTATCTATTTTATATACATTTCATTTTATAAAACAGATAATATTATATTTTTCCTATCGATAAAAAAAATTAAAAAAGAATTACATTTTTTCAACACTTACTGATTTTTGCAAATCTTTTTTGGAAAAAGAAGCAATGTTTGAAAAAAAAAGCAACTATCTTTCAAAATATTTTTAAGAAATCAACACATTGAATCAATCATTAGAATCATCTGAATCATTCATTACAAATTGAATCATTCATTCATTAAAATCATTTGTATCGTTCATTACAAATTGAATCATTCATTAGAATCATTTGAATCATTCATTACAAATCGAATCATTTATTGCTATTTACAAAGCTACTTCATTTGGCCATTTTATTTATATTGTTTATATCAAAACGAACAATTAATTTTTGTACTATTCTTAAACAGTGTATTTGTGCTATGCAAATAAAGACAATATTTTTTCTGTAGTGTATGAATATTATATTTTGTAAAAAATAAGAAGAAATGTTTAAAACTAAATGTTTCTTTATTCATCTACAAACTGAGTAAACTTCAAAATGCAAACAACGTTCTTTTTTTTCAATCGAATGCTATAATTACATTCTGCCAATGTTTCTCTTCCTTTATCGTTCCACGAAAACAAATTTTTCGAACGATTTAATTAAAGAGCATTTTTAGAAACAACATTGCTTCGAACAAAAACATTCGCAACACCTGGAACGGAGAAATGAATAATAACAATAATTACATGACGCTCCATTTTTGCATAATTCGATGTCACACATTTCCGCTCGCTCATGGCGTTGCCACCGGAAGAATAAAATAACTTTCTTTTATTTTTTTTTTTTTTAAAAATCGTCCCTAATTCACATACAGCGCGTTACGCGTCGAAACCACTCTTCGAAAAATATCTTTTATTCATACGAAAAAGTACGAAACCTTGTGGTGTGTAGCGTCAGCTGCAGATTTTGCGTTCGAAAAGTGCTACATTTTATCGCACTTTTACACCAACTTTGCGTGTGACTATTCAAATGATGTCTAGCTGAAATTCTGTGTCATATTTATGACAGCGTTAGACCAATATGCAAGTACTTTTTATTCCTTAACTTCCATAAATTCTATTCAGTATAAATAATGCAGTTTTTGCTCGCGTGTCATTACCAGTTGCGCTTTTTTTTTTTATTTATGTTGTTATTATTTATTTGTGTGCGCCATGGGCATTTATTTTTTTTCCTCAGTAAGTTAGGGCGGGGTTTTTATTGTCGTAAACGGGCCATTTAAGGTTGAGTTATGGATTAGAAGATGCAATGAACATTTTCGAGAAAGTGTTTTTTGTTCCTGAATACAAAACATGTAATTCCTTTCAGTTAAATAGTTAAACGTATGTATTTTATAAATAACATGTTTAACAATTTATATTTAAATTAATGTGTAATAATAATATTTTATATTAAAGTTAATATGTAATAAACAATGTTTATTTTAAAATTAATATGAAATTAAAAATAAATTATTTCCAAGGATAAAAGAAATGTATTAGTAACAAATCTGCTACATTTAAATTCATTCAATTTCGAGTATTATATAAATATGTTTTTCATAAATGAAAGACATAAATAGCAATGAAGTAATTTATTAAAACAAAACTAGAATAGGTTTATGTGCATACTACTATGCATTATAGTCGCTTTTTAATCAAAAATTGGTTGCCTAACAATGCTTTTTGATCAAAAATTGATAATGTAATAATATTTTTTAATCAAAAATTATTTAACAATCGCTTAACAATGCTTTTTAATCAAAAAATGATTCCTAAACAATGTTTTTTATCAAAAGTTGATTGCTTAACAATATTTTTAAATCAAAATTTGATTATTTAACCATGATTTTCAATCAAAAATTACTACCTTAACAATGCTTTCTAATTAAAAACTGGATTTCTTAACACTGCATTTTAATCAAAAATTTCAAATTCATAGAATATGTTTTTCATAAATGAAAGACATAAATAGCAATAAAGTAATTTATTAAAACAAAACTAGAATAGGTTTATGTGCATTACTACTATGTGTTATAGTCGCTTTTTAATCAAAAATTGGTTGCCTAACAATGCTTTTTGATCAAAAATTGATAATTTAATAATATTTTTTATTCAAAAATTACTTAACAATTGCTTAAAATTGCTTAACAATACTTTTTAATCAAAAATGGTTCCTAAACAATGTTTTTTATCAAAAGTTGATTGCTTAACAATATTTTTAAATCAAAATTTGATTATTTAACCATGATTTTCAATCAAAAATTACTACCTTAGCAATGCTTTCTAATTAAAAACTGGATTTCTTAACACTGCATTTTTAATGAAAATGTCAAGTTCACAGAAAAAAAGTTAAAAAGCGTATGATTCCATATATGAAAGCTTTTTTTTATTATCGGATGCTTAACAATGCATATTAATCAAAAATTACAAATTCATAGAATATAAAGCCTAAAAAGAGTAAGATCCTAAATATGGAAGCTTTATTTAATAAAAACAGTGTTAAATATTTAATTATCTCCCCTTGCATCTGTATTTATCGAAAATTTAATAGAAATGAAAACTGTAAAAATGTTATTTCGTCGTCTCTCTTTATGCAAAGTACATTTGCGCACCAGGGTCTTAAATTCTCATCTAAATAATGTAATAAACATAAAGGAGATAAAAACATGATGAATACATGTGGAGTTGCAGGACACGTCAGATAATTTATTACAAATGGCACAGTCCTAATGAAGTAAATAAAAAAATTTAAAATGGGTTTAAGTTTGACAAGAAAATAAAATTAAAGATTAAAAATGAAAAAAATAATTATAACATCTTAAAATTAATTATAAAAATATTAAAAAAATTCAGTGCCAAAACGGGGATAGGGGCACTCCATGGAAGAAATAACAACAGGAAAATTTTAGCCATAGAAATTAAAACTTAATACATGAGATAGAATACTCTGTGTCATAAAATTGTCGCACTAATCTTCCAAATATAATGATCCTCATCTATCAAGCAAGCAATTTCTTCCTACAAGATGAAGATATCAACCATTCAAAGGTTGTCGCTTTTGTGTAACGTTTATAATTATGACACATTTTTTAAACACTTATTCTACTTTTTACGTCATAAATTTTACATCTGAAAGATACGCATATTGAGATGATGAATCTCTACTTTACGTCATAGTATTATTCTCCAAATTCAATAATCATCATCTACCAAGCTGTTTCTTCCTACAAGATGAAGATATCAACCATTCAAAGCTTGTCGCTTTTGTGTAACGTTTATAATTATGGCACATTTTTTAAACACTTATTCTACTTTACGTCATAAATTTTACATCTAGAAAGATACACATATTGAGATGATGAATCTCTACTTTACGTAGTATTATTTTTTCCAAATTCAAATTCAATCATCATCTACCAAGCTGTTTCTTCCTACAAGATGAAGATATCAACCATTCAAAGGTTGTCGCTTTTGTGTAACGTTTATAATTATGACACATTTTTAATAATCACTTATTCTACTTTTGTTTATAATTATGACACATTTTTTAAACACTTATTCTACACGTCATAAATTTTACATCTGAAAGATACGCATATTGAGATGATGAATCTCTACTCGTAGTATTATTTTCCAAATTCAATAATCATCATCTACCAAACTGTTTCTTCCTACAAGATGAAGATATCAACCATTCAAAGGTTGTCGCTTTTGTGTAACGTTTATAATTATGACACATTTTTTAAACAATTATTCTACTTTACGTCATAAATTTTACATCTGAAAGATACGCATATTGAGATGATGAATCTCTACTCATATTGTAGTAGTATTTTTTCCAAATTCAATAATCATCATCTACCAAACTGTTTCTTCCTACAAGATGAAGATATCAACCATTCAAAGGTTGTCGCTTTTGTGTAACGTTTATAATTATGACACATTTTTTAAACACTTATTCTAAAAGATACTTTGAGTCATAAATTTTACATCTGAAAGATAAAATTGAGCTTTGTGTAACGTTTATAATTATGACACATTTTTAAACACTTATTCTACTTTACGTCATAAATTTTACATCTGAAAGATGATATTGAGATGACGAATCTCCTGTAGTATTTTTTCCAAATTCAATAATCATCATCTACCAAAAGCTGTTTCTTCCTACAAGATGAAGATATCAACCATTCAAAGGTTGTCGCTTTTTTGTGCAACATTTATAATTATGACACATTTTTAAACACTTATTCTACTTTACGTCATAAATTTTACATCTGGAAAGATACGCATATTGAGATGATGAATCTCTACTCATAGTATTATTTTCCAAATTCAATAATCATCATCTACCAAGCTGTTTCTTCCAACAAGATGAAGATATCAACCATTCAAAGGTTGTCGCTTTTGTGCAACATTTATAATTATGACACATTTTTTAAACACTTATTCTACTTTACGTCATAAATTTTACATCTGGAAAGATACGCATATTGAGATGATGAATCTCTACTCGTAGTATTATTTTCCAAATTCAATAATCACTCTACCAAGCTGTTTCTTCCTACAAGATGAAGATATCAACCATTCAAAGGTTGTCGCTTTTGTGCAACGTTTATAATTATGACACATTTTTAAACACTTATTCTACTTTTACGTCATAAATTTTACATCTGGAAAGATACGCATATTGAGATGATGAATCTCTACTCGTAGTATTATTTTCAAATTCAATAATCATCCTCTACCAAGCTGTTTCTTCCTACAAGATGAAGATATCAACCATTCAAAGGTTATCGCTTTTGTGTAACGTTTATAATTATGACACATTTTTTAAACACTTATTCTACTTTTACGTCATAAATTTTACATCTGAAAGATACGCATATTGAGATGATGAATCTCTACTCGTAGTATTATTTTCCAAATTCAATAATCATCATCTACCAAGCTTCTTCCTACAAGATGAAGATATCAACCTTCCAAAGATTTTCGCTTTTGTGTAATTTTTATAATGGTGGTACATTTTTAAATACACATTCTACTTTATTAATATTCTGCGTCATAAAATTCGCACCCAGAAAGATACATATACTGAGATGATGAATCTCTGTTCGTGATATCATTTTCCAAATTCAATAATTATCATCCGCCAAGCAATTTCTTTCTCCAAGATGAAGATATCAACCATTCAAAGATTTTCGCTTTTGTGTATTGCTTATAATTACGGAACGTTTTTAAACACATATTCTACTTCATCAATTTTCTAAGTCATAAAATTTGCACCTAGAAAGATACATATATTGAGATGATGACTCTCTGTTCGTGGAACCATTTTCCAAATATATTACCGAGATTCTACAAGATGAAGATATCAACTATTCAAAGTTTGTAACTTTTGTGTAATATTTATTTATATCACATTTTTTAACCCACATTCTACTTTATTAATATTCTACGTCATAAAATTCAAGAAAGATACATTGGAAAATAATACCACGAATAGAGATTCGTCATCTCTGCATATCTCTATTCTCGGTATCATTTTCCAAATTCAATAATCATCACCTACCAAGCAATTTCTTCCCATAAGATGAGGATATCAACCATTCAAAGTTACTCTTGTCGAAATCTAGTTATCTAAAACTTGGTGATAGACCATGGTCAGCACAATCAGCTCAATCCGACAATAGGAGGGAAATGCCCCCACTCCCCTTTTTGAGGGGGGTGGTAGTTTGAACAAAAGACTGGACGGAATGGAGGTCCACTTCTAAATTGCACTGTCAGTAAGTACTTCTCTGCATGTCCAGCAAAGAGACTTCATGCTAACTGCAAGCATTTCCACCTATCGTAAAGATGAGCAGCTCATTTTACAAGTGTCACAAATCAGCAAGAATTAATATGATGGGACTATGTGGGTAATGAGATGTCAGCTTTGTAAAGTACTAGAGTTAAGATCTTTTAAGTTAGAGCCTGCCTTGGACAAACTATCTTTGCCATTTTGATTTCGCTGTACTGTAATGAAATATGACAATATATTTTGAAGGAACTATTTGTATTATAAGTATAAATTGTATATATAATACAAATGGTATTGTATTGTATATATTTGTATTAATATAGCATTGTATGTATTTGTATTGTATTTAATTGTATATACAATGCAAATAATACTTAAGTACATTGGTATTATAAGTTTGTTGTACTTTTAAAGAAATAAAAAACAGCAATGATTTCACAAAAGGCAGGTAAAAATTATTTGTTTTACAAAAAAATTTAAAACCTATTATTGACATAAACAGACTTGCTTAACAGTTTTGTTTTTTTTTTTTATATATAATCAAATTTTTTTTTGTTGTCATATGATCATTGCTTTTTCACATATTTTAAAATCTTTAATTAGAAACTATAAATTATTTATCATAGAATCTAATAGAATTTATGTATTATTTGTACGGTAGTTGTACTTTTAAGGAAATAAAATAGCAGCAATGATTTCACAAAAAGGCAGGCAAAGGTACTTGTTTCACGAAATTTTTTTAAAACTATTATTGTCATATTTACATAACAATCTTTTTTTTAACCCTATTTTTTGTTTTTCTATATCATTGCTTTCTCCCCCATATTTTAACGTTTATCTTTAATTATAAACTATAAATTATTTATCATAGCACGTAATAGACATTTTCTGTACTTTAGTATCAATAATAAACAGTATATTATAACATGAAATCTACAGTACAAATTAAATTATCTCAGTAAAAAAATCTACACTGAAAATTAAATTATCTCAATAAAAAAAAAAAAATCTACAGTAAAAATTTAATATAATATTATGATAATATTTTGAAGGAACTATATATATTATATGAACAGTAGTTGTACTTTTAAAGAAATAAAAAAAAGCTGCAATAATTTCATAAAAGACAAAGTTATTTGTAAAACAGAAAAATTTAATCAGAAAAATTTAAAAATTATTATTGCCATAAACAGACTTAAATAACAGGCATTTTTAACCATATTTTTTGTTTTTATATGATCATTGCTTTTTCAATATTTTAACGTTTATCTTAAATTAAATTTTAACGTTTATCTTTAATTTTGTTAATAATTGTTAAATTTCTAACAAAAATTTCTAGTAAAAATTTCTGTCATCTGTATTTCATTGCTTTTTCGCCATATTTTAACGTTAATCTTTAATTAAATTTTAACGTTTATCTTTAATTTGTTAATAATTGTTAAATTATTAACAAAATTAAACAATTATTAAACAATTAAACTATTTATTAATCATAGAACAAATAACATTTTCTGTGTTTTGCTTTCAATAATAAACAATATATTGTAATGAGAATCTACAATAAAATTTATATTATCACAGTAAAAATCTGCAGCACAATTTAATATAATATGATAATATTTTTTAAAGGAACTATATTTATTATTAGTC
This sequence comes from Caerostris extrusa, assembly GCA_021605095.1. Classification (NCBI taxonomy): domain Eukaryota; kingdom Metazoa; phylum Arthropoda; class Arachnida; order Araneae; family Araneidae; genus Caerostris; species Caerostris extrusa. Next base: position 70,143 of record BPLR01013808.1, on the reverse strand, counting down.
GTACTTTTAAAGAAATAAAAAAAAAAACAGCAATGATTTCCCAAAAGACAGGTACAGAATTTGTTTCAAAAAAATTTAAAAACTATTATTGCCATAAATAAATTTACATAACAATAAACAATCGTTTTAAACAATTTTTTTTTATATGATCATTGCTTTTCCCCATATTTTAATGTTTATCTTTAAATAAAATTATAAATTATTTAAATAGAATGTAACACACATTTTCTGTACTTGTATATTTTAATGAGAAATATACAGTAAAATTTAATATAATATGATAGTATTTTTGAAGGAACTATACATATTATTTGTACAGTTTGTACTTTTAAAGAAATAAAGAAAAAAAATAATTTCACAAGAGGGTAAGGTTATTTGTTTCACTGAAATTTAAAAACTATTAATGCCATAAATAGATTTATATATCAGTATTTTTTTTTTACCAAATTTTTTTGACATATCATCACTGTATTTTTCCATATTTTAAATATCTTTAATTAAAAACTATAAATTATTTATCATAGGATGTAATAAATATTTTCTAAATTTTAACTATCAGTAATACACAATAGATAGTAATGAAAATCTACAATAAAATTTAAAATATCTAAAATGATGACAGAAACTAATTACAGAAAGACTAATGACAGAAACATTTTTTATATAAATTATTTTAATAATTTAAAAATTCGTCGTTACAAAGAAGTCTCTAAGAGTTTTTAAAAAATAAGAAAAACCCCATTAAGGACGAATTTCGGCTTAACAAAATTATTACAGTAATTTTACTTCAAGGCAATTTCCCTATACTTCCAGTAATTTTCCTTAAAGGGATTTTCTTCATAATCCCAATATTTTCCCCTTTTGTAGATTAAATTTTCCATAACAAGGATTATCTATAATAGAATTTCTATAGGAGGATTATCTATAAATTCTCTATTTTGAGTATAGAGAATATCCGTAGCATCATATTTTAATGCAATTTTATATTAAAATCACAAAGCACTTTGGAAGACCGAGTAGTTTGAAACTCACCAAACAACATCGAAAAGCTTTTATTTCTATACCAGAAAAGCATAGGCTGACACATAGATAGATGGCCCTACTAGTATTAAATCCAAATGATTTTTAGTCAGCCCTTTTCAAACGACATGTGTATAAATTTTACAGCAGTTGCACTATTAGTATGTGAGTTATAGCATTTTTAGTGTTCTATTACGTGCAGTCCACTCGGCTGACTGTCGATTGGAAAATGATGGAGCCTTTTTATCCATTGTCACATACCGACGCTAAAATTCTTTATTACGATTGAACAGCTCCAAACATTGCTTAGAACCATCAATTCGTTGTTGTTTTGGGTCGATTGTGAGCTCGCGCGGCACCCACTTTCAACAGAGCTTATATCCAAATATTCATTCAAGATATGTCCAACACGTTCATTTGATATCTTTAGGGTCTCAGCTATCTCAATCAACTTCACTTTACGGTTATCAGAAATTATTTTGGGACTTTTTGATGTTTTCGTCGGTAACAGCCTCTTTGGGGCGTCCACTGCGTGCATCGTCCTCGGTGCTCATTTCGCCCTCGTTTAAATTTAGCAAACTACTTCTACGGTTGATTTTCCTGGTGCAAAGTTTAAAATGCCATACACATCGATCAGAATCGATTCACGGTATTCTATTCTAGATGAGCATGATATATTTATATGTACAATAGGCATTATATATTTATGATACGTATAATATAGGCATGGTATGTCAATTCCAGGGATGAGCACGATATATTTCTATGTGTAACAGGTGGGCTGAAAACTTCATAGGCTGACACATAAATGGCACTACTAGTATTAAATCCATATGAATTTTAGTTAGTCCTAACATTCAAAAGACACGTGTATAAATTAGGCAGCTGTTGCACTATCAGTATGTGAGTTATAGCATTTTTAGTGTTCATCACGTGCAGTCCACTCGGCTGACTGTCGATTGACTCCGGTGTGAAATGATGGAGCCATGTTTCCTCCATTGTCACATATCGACACAAACATTCGGGTTTATTACGATTGAACAGCTACAAACATTGCTTAGAATCATCAATTCGTTGTTGTTTTTGGTCGATTGTGAGCTCGCGCGGCACCCACTTTCAACAGAGCTTTTGCATATCCAAATATTCATTCACGATATGTCCAACACGTTCCTTTGATATCTTTAGGGTCTCAGCTATCTCAATCAACTTCACTTTACGGTTATCAGAAATTATTTTGTGGACTTTTTTGATGTTTTCGTTGGTAACAGCCTCTTTGGGGCGTCCACTGCTTGCATCGTCCTCGGGGCTCATTTCGCCTCGTTTAAATTTAGCAAACCATTTCTCTACGGTTGATTTTCCTGGTGCAAAATCCGAATAATGTTTATCAAGCCAAGCCTTGGCTTCTATAGTATTTCTTTTGGCGAAAACGCAATGCTTTATTTACACACGAAATTCCTTTTATCAATTTTTTCAAACTAACAAAAGTTGCTTCACTAAAAATGTTATAACTCACATACTAATAGTGCAACAGCTTTAAAATTTATACACGTGTGTTTTGAAGATTAGAGCTAGCCATTTAGATTACTAGTAGAGCCATCTGTGTCGGCCTACGAACTTTTCAGCCCACCTGATACATAAACAGAAAAGTATATCCATTTGGCTTGATGAAGAGGTTGCAACAGTGGGGAAGTTGGTGGGAAGTCGGCCGAAAAATTCTCGACTCCTCTAATTCCTGAGTAAGCCCTCCTCCAAAATTTTCGAATCCTAACTCGAAAATTTTTTACCGACTCTCAACTATGTCTCTTGAGTCGAAATTTTTTATACCGCCTTCCAACTTCATCGCCTGGTTCCAGAGTCAAATTTTTTCTATTCCGACTCCCGACTCCTTCTCCAGACTCTGTCAAATTTTTTATATTCATTCTTTTTTTACTGAGTCAATTTTTTCAATTTTTATAGAGCTGCTGACTGCTGAATTGAATTTTTTATATCAACTCCAGACATCTCCTGACTTCTGAATTTTTTATACCGACACCTGATTCCTGAGTTGAATTTTTGTACCGAGTGCCTATCTCATATCCTGACTCCTGAGTCGATAGCCGATTTTTACCAGCACCAGACTCCGTCTCCTGATATCTGAGTCGAATTTTTATACCAACTCTCTCCTCCTTGTCATGACTCCAGTGTTGAATTTTTTACCGTCTTCTGACTCTGAGTCGAATTTTTACACCTCTCTGACTCCTGAATCGAATTTTTTTATGACAACTCCCTACTCTGTTTATTGATTCTAGGGTCAAATTTTTATACCAACTCCTGATTTAGTTTCCTAACTCCTGATTCGATTTTTATACCTCTTCTGACTTCTGGGTCGAAATTTTTATATCGACTCCTTTTGAGTGGAAATTTTATACCGTCTCCATTCTCTTGACGTTTTACTGCTATTTTATATATTATAACCTTTACTAATGGGGGCCTGAATAGCCGAGTGGTTGCGATCTGGCGCTCGGTACCATAGGTTCCGGGTTCGTGTCCCTTCGGTGCCATGGATGTTTGTAGTGATTCGAAATCCACTTTAAACCGTAGGTTCCGGTCTAGCATGATCGTAGAGCGTTGCGGAGGTATTACTCCGCGTTCGTAGCTTATCTTCAAGCTACACACACCTCCTGGGTAGTGCTAAGTGAGTAACGTCAGTGCGGCACTTGCCTTAAGGCATCAAAGACAATTGTCAAAGTGTTTGCCAGCTGCATTAGAACAAAAAAAAATCTTTACTAATGGATTTAGAAAATTTATGAAAAAACTGTCTTCCTAACATATTTACCTAATCAAGGCAAAAATAGTTTTGTCGCAGATTCAAAATAATAATAATAATAATTGTAAAGAATTATTAAAGTTAATGAGGCTACCACAGCTATTATTAATATATACGGTTATAATGTTCAGCAACGGTTCATCACAGTTAATTTGATTACGTTTAATAACATTGATAAAACATATATTAGTGCACTCATTAGGCATGGACAGGGATCAAATCCATAAGATCCTAAATTTCCCCTCTCCCCCAAAAAAAAAATCATTTAACTGATTAAGGCAAAAAATGTTTTCGTCACAAATAAAAATATTTTTTATGAATTACTAAAACTGCAACAACTATTAATTAGTCAACTCTTAAAATGCAAAAAAATAAAAAAATAATAATAAAATTGATGACTTATTTAAAATCTTTTGTCATGCAACATCTATCTAAAACTACACAGCAAATATTTCACATAAATTTCCTATAGCTTCAGCAAATTCAAACTCTTTTAACGCCACTACTAACTACACCAAAAGCGTAATCCTTTATCCCTTCGTTACAGTCACAGCTAAGGATGAATAAGCAAGAAAATCAAATTTTCCTACATAAGAAGTGAAACGTCCATGGCCCTTTTGAAGATCATAACTCACACGCACTAGAACCTAAGATTCCCCAAGGGAACATTGAGATGGGGAAAAAAAATCTTGAAATGAAATATCATCTCCAAGTTTATTTATCAAACTTACTCGCCATCCCTAAAATAGATAGCCATAATTTTATACAGATGAATCTGGCTACAGTGAAAAGAAGGGGAAAAAAAGGGAAAACCTAGATGCACAGTGGACTCGGTAACGTAGTTAGTTTTTGACAAACCTCCCTTGAATAATTCATTGTTATCGGAGTTAGGGACAGGACTAGGACCAATCAATTATAGAATGTCAACTCTAGGGAAGAAATGGGGGAAAATAATAATATTTACTCTGGGTTGGGTTCGTTGGAAAATTGAAGGAAATACATGAGTAGGGAATTTAGTGCATATTATGGGGAATTATGATTTTTTTTTTTCCTACCACAAGTAGAAGTTTTTTGCTTGCAGTAGTTAGTTTGTTATGTGGCAAAAAGAAATTTCTGGTTTTTTTTTTTTTTTTTATTAAAATTGAATTTAATAAGTGGTTGTTTTTTTTTTTTTGATGAATAAATGATGTAATTCGATTTGGTTGAAAATGTTTTAGCATAGGGAAATATTTGTTTCATCAACACTTATGAATTTTCACATTTACTCGTGAACCTTCTAAACTTGCTGAATACTTTATAAAGAATAACACCATTTAGATGCTTTATCATTACTTTAGAGGATAAGGATTAATAATAGGGACTTGCAATTGTGGAGTTAATAGAAATTTAAGCTTTGGTTTAGCTTGTCGCTCTATAATCATCTTGTGCACAAGAGGGCTAAACAGACCTGTACCTACAGTTTAAAATGAATTCCGAACCACTCACAAGCCACCATGCCACAGCCAGGATTCGAACCCAAGCCTGTGATACCAAAGGCCAGAGTGCTAACCAATTGGCCATCAGGCCGCAAGTGAATGAAATCGAACTAGTAAAATGAATATTTTTTAATGATTTCATTTTTTTAATAAATTTATGATATTTATACATTTTTATATTTCATTTTTAATGTTATATATTTCTTTAAAGTGTGAATTTAGTATCATTATTAGTATATTATTTATATTTACATGTAAGAATAATAGTAAACACAATAATAATAACTCATTGTGTTTCAATTTTCCACTCAAAAAATGTCTATAGTGGTCTACTAAATCTAATATGGGGATCTATGATTTCATATGCGGCCCGCGGAGTTAGGATGAATTTCCAAAATGGCCCGCAATTTAAGGAGAAAATGTCTTAAGTTTACATGTCAAATTAAAAAAAGAAGGAAAATTCCAAATAGACAGTCTAACTGCCTATACGAGACACGTTGTCAAAGTATCCTTCTAGTCTTTTTCTTTATTAAATCAGGTAGTATAATACACTTAACCAATGGGAATCAAATTTGTATTTTCTTGCAAACCATTGTGAAACAAGTAAGATGATCCCCCAATTTAAATTTAATAATGCAATAGCTCAAATTAAAAGTATGTTATTAAAGTTCTTGTAGAAATTCAAATATTTTTGAACACTTAAGATTTGGGCAATGTATACTTCAGTAAATATGTTCAATAATTTGTTTAAAAATTGAACTTGTTCCGGACAGAAAAAAATATCAGAAACATTTTCTAAGCAAAAATGCAATTTTATGTGTTTTTTCATGATTAACTCATAGAGTTATTGCTGCCTGATGGCCAATTGGCTATCTTTCTGGCCTTGGTGCCATAGGGCTTCATACACGTCAGGAAATTACTGCGTCCAAAAAGTAAAATCAAATTTTTTTCAAAAACTCTTTATTTATTCTTTCAAATTTATTTCATCGCTTTCAAAGTAATCCCCTCCGGACATAATGCACTTATGCCTACCTCAATGCTTGTCAATCCTCAATGCTTGCTAAAAAGTCATCGGCAATGATGGCCTTCAAACGAGCGCCGATTCATGTTGAATCTCTTCAATCGACACAAAACGGTGTCCCCGGAGTGATCTTTGAGTTTAGGGAATAGCCAGAAGTTACACGATGTGAATACAGTGGTTGTGGAATGATTTGAGATTCATTTTTGGCGAAAAACTCCCGAAGAATCGATGCAGTGTGAGCTGGCGCATTCAATGATTTCTACAAAATTTTACTACAATAAGTAAAACAAAAAAATTACCACAACAAGTATGTTTTTTGTAATTTTGTATTATTTTACATATACACGTATGTGTATAACGTACATGTATAATATAGTTACTGTCTTAAATTAAGGAAATGATTCTTGCTTTCTCTATACCAAAAAAGTTATTTCTAACCCTAATGTAAGGCATTCTTCTTCAAGTGCGCAACAGATTCATAATAGGTAAAATCCGTCTTCCTACTGACAGATTCCGAAACGTGAGATGGGGTAGGGTTCTACGATATGCTATACTGGATAGGATTGTCAGCCCTAAGTCCAACTCATTTGAACTAAACTTCATGCGACCGTATTATATGCGAGTTTCCTCTTTTTTAAGATGAAATTGCTGTGGTTGTTTAATGTTACAAATTGTTAATAAATTTTTAAGTGTAATGAAAAAAATAACTTAAGGCACGCAAATTATGACTATGAACAACAGACGTTCTTAATTCCTAGCAGTATTTCATACGATTCCTATTAAAAAAGAAACAAATCATGTTTTAAATTAACCCAATTACTTTTACGTTTTTCCCAAAAGCAATAGATTCAAAACATATTCTATAAAATGTCATTTGCGTTAAAGCTTCATGCCACAGTATTATATGCGAGATTTTTCTTTTTAGATGAAATTTCTATATTTACTTAATATTAGAAAGATTTAATAAATTTCTAACACAGTGTAATGAAAAATGAAATTAAGACACAAATTATGGATATGAACAACTAAAGTTTTTAATTCCAATCAGGATTCCATACTTATTCAAAAAGAATCAAATCATATTTTAAATTAACCCAATTACTTTTGCGTTTTTCCCAAAAACCAATTGATTCAAAACAACAACTCGGCAAAATCTCATTTGTGCCAGTGTTTTCATAGAAGAAAAGCACCAACAAAAATGATAAAGAGAATTAAATCTTAATACCATCCTTTCCATCCTTCATTTACCTACCCTACTGCCCCTCATAAAATTTTCCATGAAGATGGAAAATTTTTCCTTTTTTCTTAACTTCGGGCCGTATAAAATACTTCGCATTATTAAATTCTCATCAATCTTTGAAGATTACCATTTCCTTTTAAAAGGAGGGGGAAATGGTTCATCGAATCATCACCTCTCGAAAATGATGTCGAAAAGTTTGCGAAATTTATTTTAGTTTGTGTTTTTTTTCAACTCCCAATTTGCCGGACGGAAACGTTATCGCGTCGTTGCTAATCTCGCGGACCGGTTGCCAGGACCGCTATTTTTCGGGAATGATATATATTTTCCTTTTTTTCAATTATTTTTCTGTTGCTGCATCTTTCATTTAAAAACAGAAAAGAATCCTTTTCTAAGAAGGAGGGAAGAACTTTTTGCGAGGTAAAGTTTTGAAGTCCCAGATTAATAAATTGAAAGAAAAGTTGAATTTATGGGTTATGGTTCGGGATTAAGTGAATATCGAAAAAGGAGCTCGAATTCGTAGGAGGAGAGTAAGTATATTTTTCATTACACTTAAGAAAATCTTTCACAATTACTAGTGCTGGGTTTAAAAATGCATGTTTTCGTAAAATTAAACGTTTCATTTCAAAAAGGATACCGACAAGTTTAGAATGCATAAGCATAGATACAGCTTTGGTTAACCAATTTTTAAAAGATTTTCGTGTTTTAATGAATTAGAACATCAAACATGATCGTGCTCTAATTTATAGAAATAAAAAAATATTTTTTTTTTTATTAGGAAAGTATTGAATGCTTTCTACTTTATTATGAACCAAGAGATAAGAATTTTTGTCAATAATATGCCATCTTGGACATAAAGTTCTTATTGATGATATTTATTAGCAATTTATTTCTAGCCCTAATAAGACATTTTTTCATCTTGAATGGCTAGAGCTCTGACTTTTGGTACCACAATCTTCAGGTTGAAATCCCCCACATGGATGCTTGTTGGCGGTTCAGAATCGACGTTAAACTGTAGGTCCCCGTCCAATTACCCCAAAAGTGTGCACAAAATTACTGTAGTGCGGCACACCAAACCTTCAATGCTTTTTCAAGAAGAAACAAATAATATTTTATATTAACACAATTACTTTTGCATTTTTTTCCAAAAGTAATAGATTCAAAACATTTTGCGCCATTATTTCATGTTACAATATTATATACGAGTTTCCTTTTTAAGATGGAACTTCTGTGTTTATTTAATATCACATAGATTTATTAAAATTGTAACATAGTCTAATGAAAAATTAAATTCTTCCCTCGTAATTAAATACACAAATTATGTCTATGAAAGACTGAAGTTATTAATTCCAATTAGGTTTCATTCAATTCTTTCAAAAGAAACAAATCATATTTTAAATTAACGTGATTACTATGCGTTTTTCCCAAAAAGCAATAGATTCGAAACAACTTCGGCAAAATCTCATTTGTGCCATTGCTTTCCAGAGAGGAAAAGCACCAACAAAAATGATAAAGGGAATTAAATCTTAATACCACCCTTTTCTTCCTTCATTTCCCTACCCTACTACCCCCTCACAAAATTTTTCTGGGAGATGGAAAATTTTTCCCTTTTTCTTAACTTCGGGCTGTATGAAATACTTCGCATTATTAAATTCCCATCAATCTTTGAAAGATTACCATTTCCTTTTAAAAGGAGGGGAAATGGTTCATCGAATCATCACCTCTCGAAAATGATGTCGAAAAGTTTGCGAGGCTTATTTTATTTTAAGGGTTTTTTTCCACTCCCAATTTGTCGGACGGAAACGTTACCACTTCGTTGCTAATCTAGCGGACCGGTTGCCAGGACCGCTATTTTTCGGGAAAGATATATATTTTTCCTTTTTTTCAATTATTTTTCTGTTGCTGCATCTTTCATTTGAAAACAGAAAATAATCCTTTTCTAAGAAGGGGGAAGAACTTTTGCGGAGGTAAAGTTTTGAAGTCCCAGATTAATAAATTGAAAAGAAAAGTTAAATTTATGGGTTCTGGTTCGGGATTAAGTGAATATTGAAAACGGTTCATGAATTCGTAGGTTGAGAGTAAGAACATTTTTCTTTTTTTTATTTACTTCCGTTACAGTTACGACATTCTTTCCCAATTAGTATTGCTGGATTTAAAGTTGCCTGTTTTCGTAAAATTAAACGTTTCATTTCAAAAAAGGGATACTGACAAGTTTGGAATGCATAAGCATAGGTCCAGCTTTATTTTTCTTGGAATTTCTAAAAAGATTTAAAAGAAGCAATTTTTAAAGGTTTTTCGTGTTTTGATAAATTAGAACATAAAGGATGATCAAGCTCTAATTTATAGAAATAAAAATATATTTTATTAGAAAAATATTGAATGATTTATACTTTATTGCGTACCAAGAGATAAAAAATTTTCTCAATAACATGGCTGTTTGGATGAAGATTCGTATAACTATTATTTTTTATCAATTTATTTCTAACCCTAATCTCAGACATTCTTCTTCTTCTTCAATGGGGTTGCCTGATATCCAATTGACTAGCACTATGGCTTTTGGTACCACAGTCTTCAGGTTGGAATCCTGGCGGTGGCATGGATGATTGCTAATGTTCGGAATCCCCTTTAAACTGTTATGTTCTGGTCTAATTAGTCCAAAGTCTTCACAAATGATCGTACAGCGATAAGCCACCCTTCGATTATTTTTGAAAAGAAACAAATCGTATTTTAAATTAACCCACATTGCCTTTTTTCCCCATATTAGAATCAAAACATTTTCTACAAAATCTCATTTGCACCTTTATTTCATGTTACAATATTAAATAAGAGCTTCTTTTTTTTTAAGATGGAACTTCTGCGTTTATTTAATATTACATAGATTTAATAAATTTCCAGTATATTGTAACGAAAATCAAGTTAAGACACAAATTATGTCTAAGAAAAATAAAGTCCTTAATTTCAATCAGGATTTTATTCAATTCTTTCAAAAAAGAAATAAATCATATTTTAAATTAACCCAATTACTTTTTGCGTTTTCCCCAAATGCCATAGATTCAAAACAACTTCTCTCATCTTTCTTTCATCTTGTGCCAATGCTTCCAGAGAATAAAAGAACCAGCAAAAATGATAAAGATAATTAAATCTTACTACCCCCCTTTCCTTCCTTCACTTCCCTACCCTACTATCCCCTCTCAAAATTTTCGGGTAGGTGGAAAATTTTTCTTTTCCTCAACTTCAAGCCGTATAAAATACTTCCGCATTATTAAATTCCCATCCATCTTTAAAGATAATAACCATTTCCTTTTAAAAGGAGGGAAAAATGGTCCTTCGAATCATCACCTCTCGAAAATGATGTCGAAAAGTTTGCGAGATTTATTTTATTTTGCGTTTTTTTTTTTCAACTCCCAATTTGTCGGACGGAAACGTTACCGCTTCGTTGCTAATCTCGCGGATCGGTTGCCAGAACCGCTATTTTTCGGGAAATATTTATATTTTTCATTTGTAAACAGAAAATAATCCTTTTCTAAAAAGGGGGGGGAGAACTTTTGGTGAGGTAAAGTTTTTGTAGTTCCAGATTAATAAATTGAAAGAAAAGTTAAATTTATGATTACTGGTTCGGGATTAAGTGAATATCGAAAACGGTTCACGAATTCGTAGGTTGAGAGTAAGGGCATTTTCTTTTTTTTCTTCCCATTAGAGTTAAGACAATCTTTCACAATTACTATTGCTGGATTTAAAGTTGCATGTTTTCTTAAAATTAAACGTTTCATTTCAAAAAAGGATACCGGCAAGTTTGGGATGCATGAGCATAGATCCAGCTTTTCTTTTCTTTTAAATATGCAATTTTTAAAAGATTTTCGTCGTTTGATGAATTAGAACATGAAGCATGAGGATACTCTAATTTATAGAATTAAAAATATTTATTTATTTATTAGAAAAATACTCAATTATTTCTACTTTATTGTCAACAAAGAGATAAGAATTTTTTGTCAATAATATGCCGGCTTGGTTTAATTTATTATAGCTGATATTTTTATCAATTTATTTCTAGCCCTAATGTTAGACATTCTTCTTCTACAATGGTGCAATGGCATACATGGGGGACCACGGCCGTCTTCCTACTGACAGATTGCAGATTGCTGTTGCTGGATTTTAAATTACATGTTTTCTTAAAATTAAACGTTTCATTTCAAAAACTGTAATGAAAGGTTTTATAGATAGGAGGCATAAGTATATCCAGCTTTGTGTATCTCAGAAATAGACAATTTCCAAGAGATTTTCGTCTTTTGATGAATTAGAACATGAAACATGATCATGCTGTAATTTATAAAAATAAATATAAATTTTTATTAGAAAAATATTCAAATCTTCTTACTTGCCATCCATGAGATAAGAATTTTTAACAGCAATATGCCAGCATGGATGTAACATTTTTATTGTTGATATTTTTTTGATAATTATTTTTAACCCTAATTTAAGGCATTCTTCGTCAATTGCGCAACAGTTCCATAGTGGGTAAAATTCGTCTTCCTACTGACAGATTCCGAAACATGAGATGGGGTATTGTTGTACGGAAGGCTCTACGGGGTAGGGCTGTCAGACCTAAGCCCTACTCATATGCGCTAATCTTAATGCGTTTGTATTATATGCGAGTTTCCTCATTTTAAGATGAAATTGCTAGGTTTATTTAATTATTACAAATGTTTAATAAATTGCTTAGTGTAATGAAAAACCAAGAAAAGACACGCAAATTATGAATATAAACAATTGAAGTCCTTAATTCGAATCATGATTCGATTCAATTCTGATTAAAAAGAAACAAATCGTATTTTAAATTAACCTAATTACTTTGCGATTTTTCCAAAACTAATAAATGCAAAACATTTTCTACAAAATATCATTGCGATAACGTTTCATGGCAGCCGTGTTATATGCGAATTTTCCTCTTTTTAAGATGGAATTTATTTAATATAATGGCATTTATTCAATATATCTTACATACTATAATGAAAAATCAAGGTAAGACACACAAATAATGGATATGAATAACTAAAGTTCAAAACTCAAATAAAAAAAAATAAAAAGTTCAAAATTCAGGATTTCATTCGATTCTTTCAAAAGAAACAAATCGTATTTTAAATTAGCCCAATTACTTTGCGTTTTTCCCAAAAAGCAACAGATTCAAAACAATTTCGGCAAAATCTCATTTGTGCTGATGTTTATTGGGAAGAAAAGCACCAGCAAAAATTATAAAGGGAATTAAATCTTAATACCACCCTTTTCTGCCTTCATTTCCCTACCCTACTACCCCCCCTCACAAAATTTCTACGAAGATGGAAAATTTTTCCTTTTTCTTAACTCCAGGGCGTATAAAATACTTCACGCATTATTAAATTCCCATCCATCTTTGAAGATTACCATTTCCTTTTAAAAGGAGGGAGAAATAGTCCATTGAATCATCACCTCTCGAAAATGATGTCGAAAAGTTTGCGAGATTAATTTTATTTTGCGTTTTTTTTTTTTTTTCCACTCCCAATTTGTCGGACGGAAACGTTACCGCTTCGTTGCTAATCTCGCGGACCGGTTGCCAGGACCGCTATTTTTCGGAATATATATATATATATATATTTCCTTTTTTCCCCTTATTTTTCTGTTGCTGCATCTTTCATTTGTAAACAGAAAATAATCCTTTTCTAAGAAGGGGGAAAGAACTTTTGCCGAGGTAAAGTTTTGAAGTCCCAGATTAATAAATTGAAAGAAAAGGTGAATTTATGGGTTTTCGGGTTCGGGATTAAGTGAATATAGAAAACGGTTCACGAATTCGTAGGTTGAGAGAAGGGCATTTTTGATTACAGCTAAGACAATCTTTCACAATTAGTATTGCTCTGATTTAAAGTTGCATGTTTTCTTAAAATTAAACGTTTCGTTTCAAAAAAGGATACCGACAAGTTTGGGATGCATAAGCATAGATCCAGCTTTTCTTTTCTTTTAAATATGCAATTTTTAAAAGATTTTCGTCGTTTGATGAATTAGAACGTGAAGCATGATGATACTCTAATTTATAGAATTTAAAATATTTATTTATTTACTAGAAAATACTCAATTATTTCTACATTATTGTCAACAAAGAGATAATAATTTTTCCCAATAATATGCCAACTAGGATGAAGATTCTTATTGTTGATATTTTAATCAATTTATTTCTAACCCTAATAAGACATTCTTCTAAAGGGGACTTCCTGAAGGGGACAAGGATGCTTGTGAGTGGTTAGGAATCCACGTTAAACTGTAGTTCCCTGTCTAATTAGCCTAGAGTGTGCAAGACATGACCTAGAGCGTTTAACCAAACTAAATCTGCACTACGACAATTTTCCGATATGAATCACCTTGTATATGCCAATCCATACATATTTTTGAAATTTTTTTTTTTTTTTTTTTTTTTTGTATTATCTAGCAACAAAAAAAGAAAAGATTTAAAGAAAAGCAAAGATGGATCTATGCTTAAGCATCCTACCTCTGAAACCTTTCGTTAAAATTTTTTTTTGAAATAAAACATTTAATTTTAAGAAAACATGCAACTTTAAATGCAGCGGTAGTAACTGTGAAATATTGTCTTAATTGTAATGGGAGATGAAAAAAAGACAAATGTACTTATTCTCAAACTACGAATTCGTGAGTAGTTTCGATATTCACTTAATCCCGAACCAGAACCCATAAATTCAACATTTCTTTCAATTTATTAATCTGGGACTTCAAAACTTTACCTCACCAAAGTTCTCCCTCCCCCTTCTTAGAAAAGGATTATTTTCTGTTTACAAATGAAACATGCAGCAACAGAAAAATAAGGGAAAAATGGGAAAAAAGAAAATATATATATATATCCCGAAAATAGCGGTCCTGGCAACCGGTCCGCGAGATTAGCAACGAAGCGATAACCTTTCCGTCCGGCAAATTGGGAGTAAAATAAAAAAAAAAAACGCAAAATAAAATAAATCTCGCAAACTTTTCGACATCATTTTCGAGAGGTGATGATTCGAAGAACCATTTTTTCTCTCCTTTTAAAAGGAAATGGTAATCTTAAAGATTTATGGGAATTTAATAATGCGAAGTATTTCATACGGCCCGAAGTTAAGAAAAAGGAAAAAATTTCCATCTCCAGGAAAATTTTGTGTGTGGGGGGATGGAGTAGGGTAGGGAAATGAAGGAAGAAAAGGGTGGTATTAAGATTTAATTCTCTTTATCATTTTTGCTGGTGCTTTTCTTCTCTGGAAGCACTGGCACAAATGAGATTTTTCTGAAGTTGTTTTTGAATATATTGCTTTTTGGCAAAAACGCAAAGTAATTGGCTTAATTAAAAATATGATTTGTTTCTTTTTGAATAAGAATTGAATAAAATCCTAATTGATAACTACTAACTCCTGTCGTTCACAGCCATAATTTGCGTCTTAACTTAATTTTTCGTTACACTATGTTAGAAATTTATTAAATCTTTGTAATATTAAATAAACATAGCAATTCCATGTTAAAAACAGTTAAATTGCTTATAATACGGTTGTATGAATCATTGGAACAAATAAGAGTTTTTTACAAAATATTTTGAATTTAATACTTTTGAGAAAAAACGCTAAATAATTGAAATATGACTGAGAGTCATAGTTCCAATATGACTCTAGAGCGTTGTGCTTAAGTCTGTCAACCCCAACCCGTAAAAAAAAAAAGAAAGCATCTAATGCTTCAGAATCTGTCAGTAGGAAGATGGCCGTGGCTCACCATCTATGCTGTTGCACCATTCAAGAAGAAGAATGTCTTAGATTAGGGTCAGAAATAAATTGATAAAAAATATCAACATTAATAAAATTAAATCCAAGCAGGCATATATTTGACAAATATTCTTATCTCTTGATTTGCAATGAAGTAGAAATATTTGATCAGTCGGAAACTTTTCATGTTTGTAAATAATTTGTAAATATTTGTCTTAAATATATTTTACATTCTATTATACTAAATTGAAACTATCTGTTTCGCCAACCGATGAAGCTCCATTTATTTAATCAGAAACCTTTAATCTTTTACATCGTCTATAAACAATTATTTTGTAAAATTAAACGTGGAATAGATTCTATATTCTGTTATCATCAAATCCATTATACCAATCAAAAACTAACTATTTCGTCACATTATGAAGATGCATTTTACATTCTATACTACTATACTCAAATTAACTGTTTCGTCATCTAATTAAGCTACATTTAATTCATCAAAACCTCTAACTTTTCAAGCTATCTATAAACAAATATTTTGGAAATGTAAACCTAGAAAGGATCCTTACATTCTATTATCATCAACTCCATTACACCAACCTAAACCTGACTGTTTTCGTCATATTATGAATGTGTATTTTACATTCTATATTACTAAACTGACATTAACTGTTTGATCATCTAATGAAGCACCATTTAATCAATCAGATACCTTTAACATTTTATTTCGTCTATAAACAATTATTTTGGAAAAGTAAACGTAGAAAGGATCCTGCATTCTATTAACATCAACTCCATTATACCAATCTAAAACTAACTTTTTCGTCACTTTAGGAAGATATATTTTACATTCTATAATACTAAACTGTAATTAATTGTTTCGCCATCTAATGAAGCTCCATTTAGTCAATCAGAAACCTCTAACATTTCATATTATCTATAAATAATTATTTTTTTAAATTAAACACAGAAAAGATGTTATACTCTGCTATCACCAACTCCATCATAACTATCGAAAACTAACTGTTTCGCCATGTTATGAAGCTCTATTTGTTCAATATGAAACCTTTCACGTTTGTACATAATTTGTAAACATTTTATCTTAAATATATTTTACATTCTATTATTCTAAACTGAAACTAAATGTTTCGCCATCGAATGAATATCCATTTAAAGAATCAAAATTTTTTTAACCTTTTAAGTTGTCTATAAGGGGCCTGATGGCCGAATGGCTAGCGCTCTGGCGTTCGGTACCACAGGTATCGGTTTCAAATCCCGGCTTTGCCCATGGGTGTTGTAGTGGTTCGGAATCCACTTTAAGCCGTAGGTCCCGGTCCTAATAGGATCGTAGAGCGCTGCGGGGGCATTGTTACTCCGCGTCCGTGGCTTACCATCAAGTCACACGCGCCTCCTGGGTAATGCAAAGTGAGTAACATCGGTGCAGCCCTTATGGCGAAAGATCACGGTCTATTTGCCAGCTGCATTAGAAGGAAAAAAAACGTTGTCTATAAACAATTATTTTGTAAATTAAACTTTGAAAAGATTCTATATTCTTTTTCATCATCTCAATTTATTAATCTAAAACTTAATGTTTCGCCATGTTATGGATCTCCATATGATCAGTAGGTAACTTTTATGAAGAACATTTGTAATATTTAACCTGAAATAAATTCCGCACTATATTATCATCATTATTCCATTATGTATACATAACTATTTCGTCCATATTATGAAGCTCTATTTGATTAATCGAAAACCTTTCATCTTTGTAAATAATTTGTAAATATTTTACATTAAATATATTTTATATTCTATTATATTAAACTCAAACTAACTTTTGGCCATCTAATTAAGCTTCATTTAAGGAATCAGAAACATTATCATTTTATTTCGTCTATAAACAATTATTTTGTGAAATTAAACCTGGGTAAAATCCTACAAATCTATTATCATCAACTCTATTATACCAATCTAAAACTAACTGTTTCGTCACTTTATGAAGATATATTTTACATTCTATAATACTAAACTGAAATTAACTGTTTTCACAATCTAATTACGCTACATTTAATTAATCAGAAATCTCTAACCTTTCATATTATCTATAAAAAATTATTTTCTAAAATTCAACTTGGAATGATCCTTCATTCTATTTTCTCCAACTCCATTATACCAATCTAAAACTAACTGTTTCTTCATATTATGAAGTTCTATTTCGATTGAAACCTTTCATGATTGTAAGCCATTTGTAAAAATTTTACTTTCAATATATTTTTTATTATATTATACTAAACTGAAATTAACCGTTTCACCACGTTATGAAGTACTTTTGATCAGACAGCAAATTTTTTATGAAGAACATTTATACAAGAAATATTTAACCTGGAATAAATTCTGCACAATATTATAATTATTATTCCATTATGTCTATATAAATATTACTTCAAATTATGAAGCTATATTTAATGAATCGAAAACCTTTACTGTTTGTAAATATTTTACTTTAAATATATTTTAAACTCAATTATACTTAAACTAACTGTTTCACCATCGAATGAATCTCCATTTAAACAATCATAAATATTTAACCTTTTACGTCGTCTATGAACAATTATTTTGTAAAATTAAACTTGGAAAAGTTCATACATTCTATTATCACCAACTCCATTATTCCAATCTAAAACTAACTGTTTCGCCCTGTTATGGGAAGCACCATTTGATCAAGTCGGCAACTTTTTACGAAGATCATAAATAAAGTCCAATAATAAACTGGAATTTTTAACGCCCCACATCCGACAACTTGATGTCATAAAACCTTCCAACAACAACATCAAATGATGAAATGTGAAGCAGCAACCAGACTTCATGTATCTTTCATCGACATCGATAAAAACTCGACTTTCTTCTTCCAGCAATGTCTTTAATTCGACAACTATCAATTCCATCTTTCTTTTTTTTTTTTCCATCCCAAACTTGGCGACTCCAGGTCTTGGTGCAGATTGCAAGAAAAGGATTCGCCCTGTGATAAAGGTAACCCCATCATGGGCTGGCTTGGCTAAGTTTGAACTTCCAATCATGGTTTGAGTAATGCAATCTTTCATGAGACATAGCCATCTTCAATGGCTCATGATAATGTACGAACTTACTTTGAGAACTAGAGAGAGAGAGTAAGAGAGAGATAGCGGTGAAAAACTAAAAATAATTTTCCAAACCCCGGCGCAATTTATCTTTCTCACCCGAAAGAATAATGACTGCGGTTTTCATTTGCGGAAAAAAAACTTCTTGGAGAATTTTCTCCACTCTTTTAATCCTATTTTTTTTCTTTGAAGAGGTAATACTATACGGTAAGATGTAATCCCTTTTCTGAAGAAAGTTTCTGCCCTTTTTTTATTATTATTATTCCGATAAAAGATTTGGTGTGTAGGTGAGATAATATAACACCATGCAAAGTTATAAAACAAAAGTTTATAAATTAAACTCTTTTGATGGATAAAAAATTTATAATCCAACGTCTCACGTGACGACTATGGAGTTTCGATATGAAATTTTGTTACTGTCATGTTCACGTAATTTAGAAGAACATTCCAACCATAAAAATCCCTTTCTTTTATTATTCAGATAAAAGATTTCGTGCGTAGGGGGAGATAATGTAACACCATGCAAAGTTGTAAAACAAAAGTTTATAGGTGAAATTCTCTTGATGGACAAAAAAATTATAATCCAAAGTCTCACGTGACGAGTATGGCGTTTTGAAAGGGAATTTTGTTACAGTCACATTTAAAAATTCACGAAATTTAGAAGAAAAATTCCTACCATAAAAAATCCTTTTTTTAAATTCCAATGAAATATTTGGTGTGTAGCTAGGATAATGTAACACCATGAAAAGTTATAAAACAAAAGTTTATAAACGAAATTCTCTTGATGGAGAAAAACGTCTCACATGACGACTATGGCGTTTCAATATAGAATTTTGCTACTGTCATATTTAAAATTTCTCGAAATTTAGAAAAAATTACAAAAATAAAATTCCCTGTTTTCAATTCCATCTATTAGCTCACACTCTCCTATTTATATCTTGTTCAAATTTTCAATCTTTAATCAAATGCTTTTTATTCATCCACTCAAGTTTAAATTCATTTTTGGAACTTGTAGTGGATGACACTGATGTTAATACAGTTTTTTCAGATATAATTCAGTAATTAAATTTAATTCATTAATTTTAGTTTTTTTAGATTTAAATTGCACATATCTACCAATAGATGGCGCCAGATAAATTTAAAAAAATGAATAAAAATTATTTATAAAGGACTTTCTGCAATAGAGTGAAAAAAAGTAGGAATTGACTTAAATTTTTTTTTTTTTTTTTTTTTTATTACTTGTTTTATTATTCTTATAAAAGATTTGGTGTGTAGGTGAGATAATGTAACACCATGCAAAGTTATAAAACAAAACTTTATAAATGAAACTTTCTCGATGGACAAAAAAATCATAATCCAACGTCTCACGTGACGACTATGAAGTGTTTGATATGAAATTTGTTAGCGTCACGTTTAAAAGTTCACGAAATTTAGAAAACAATTTCCAACCACAAAAATCTCTTTTTTTAATTTCCTTTCTTTTATTCATTCAATTCCTACTATTAGTTTTATTCATTCAATTCCTACTACACACTCACTATATATATCTTGTTCAAATATTTAATCGTTAATAAAATACTTTTTTATTCATCCACTCAAGTTCAAATTTTTAACTTGTAGTGCATGACTCTTGATGTTAATACAGTTTTTCAAATATTAAATCATTCATTAAATTTAATTAATTAATTTTAGTTTTTCTTTTAGATTTAAGTTGCATGTATCTAATGATAGATGGCGCCAGATGTAAAAGGAAAATTACAACTTTATTTGTAAAGGACTTTTCTGCAATATATAGTGTATAGGTGAGACAGTGTAACCCCATGCAAAGTTATAAAACAAAAGTTTATAAATGAAATTATCTTGATGGACAAAAATATTATAATCCAACGTCTCACGTGACGACTATGGAATTTTCGATATGGAATTTTGTTATCGCCACGTTTAAAAGTTAAAGGAAAAATTCCAACCATAAAAATCGGAGGACTTCCCAAAAATATTCCAAATGTTTGAACTAAACTTACATTTTTCTGAAAACGGAGAAATTGAAAAATATTTTTTTCTTCTTTATGTAGGTATTTTTTTTTTTTTTTTTTTTTTTTAACATACGAGATAAGAAATTTCTTCTTTTTGAAATATAAAAACATGAAACGTTTTATAGTCTTGTTTCCATAAAATAAATTCTTTTACTATTATATGGAGGGGAAATTTTATAGAAACTTCTGAGTTTAAAGCTATTTAATATAATAAGAGGTAACTTCAAACTACAAGTTCTTAAAAGCAGTGCAGTTTCTTAGTAATATATTAAAATTTTGAATTCTAGGGATTATCCGTAGGAATTTGTACAATGCTTTTTTATTAATATATTAATTGATTTATAAATAATTTTATAAATGTTTTTCAGTCGATAATTATTGAATAATATAAATTATTATTATTATAAAATACGTTATTGTTTTTTATTTTTGTGAACATTAACCTAGACATTCGCTAATAAAACAAGATATATATATAGCAGATTCAGCGTTTATCGAAGTGTATTATGAAGGTTTAGTTTGGTTTGTCGCTTTATGGTCATTTTTAAGACATTTTGAGCTAATTGGACACGGACCTGCTGATTAATGTGGGTTCCGAACCACTAACAAACATCCATGCCACTGCCAGAAATTGAACTTGAACCCTGTGGTACTAAAATCCAGAGGACTAGCTAATTGGCCATCAGGTCGCTGTATTTTTGAAGAGACAGTTACGTTGCATGCATGCATTACATATTTTGTTATGTTTTAATGTAGCTTGCAAGCACTTAGACTGCTGTCGTTGAGGCCTTAAGGAAGCACTTCACCGACGTTACTCACTTAGCACTACCCAGGAGGTGCGTGTAGCTTGAAGATCAGGAATACTATCCCAGCAACGCTCTACGATCATGTTAGTCCGGGGACCTACCGTTTAAAGTGGATTCGAAACACTGCAAAAAACATCCATGGTACCACCGGGACTCGAACCCGAAACCAGTGGTACCGAGCGCCAGCCATTTGGCTATTCAGGCCCCAAGATATTTAATATAAAAGAGCTAACTTCAAACTGCAAATTCTTAAGAGTACAGCAATTTCCTAGAAGTATAATAAAATTTCGAATTCTAGGAATTGTTCAAATGAATTTTTACAATGCTTTTTTATTAATATATGAATTGATTTACAAATTATTTTATAAATGTTTTTCCGTTGATAATTATTGAATAAAATAAATTCTTATCATTATAAAATAAGCTATTATTTCTGATTTTGTGAACATTAACCAGGCCATTCGTTAATAAAACAAGAGATGTATAGCAGATTCAACGTTTATCGGAATGTATCATGAAGGGTTTAGTTTAGTTTGTCGCTATATGGTCCTTTTTTTAGACATTTTAGCTCATTGGACAGAGACCTATTGTTTGATGTGGATCCCGAACCACTAACAAATATCCATGCCACTGCCGGGATTCGAACTTGAAGCCTGTGGTACCAACATCCAGAGAACTAGCTAATTGGCCATCAGGTCGCTGTATTATGAAGGGACAGTTACATTGCATACATGCACTACATGGTGAGGAAATTTTATAACACTATGAGTTTAAAGTTATAAAAACTCATAAACTTATTATATTTTAAGATATATTTTTTTTGTTCTAATGCAGCAAAAAAACACTTAGACAATTGTCTTTGATGCCTTACTGTAACATCTACACCGATGTTACTCATTTAGGAGTTACACACTCAGGAGGTGCGTGTAGCTTGAAGATAAGCTACGGACGTGGAGTAGCCCTACCCTCGCAAAGCTCTATGATCCTGTTAGACCACGACCTACTGTTTAAAGTAGATTCCGATCCTCTACAAGCATCCCTGGTACCACCGGGACTCGAACCCGAAACCTGTGGTACCGAGAGCTAGCTATTCGGCCATTCAGGTCCCAAGCTATTTTATATAAAGGAGTTAACTTCCAACTGCAAATTCTTAAAAGTACAGCAATTTTCTAGAAATATATTAAAATTTTTAATTCTAGGAATTGGCAGAGAAATTTATACAACAATCATTTTTTGTTAATATCTTGTTAATTGTTTTGCAAATAGTTCGAGTCCCGAATGCCATGGATGTTTGCATATTTTCGGAATCCATTTTTAAGCCGTATGTCCCTGTTTTCAAGACTGTAGAGCGTCACGGAGCCAAGTCAGACTTCTACCTACGGGTGCTCCATCACAAAAGTAGTTGCCCCCTTTCCCTTCACCCATGAATCCATACTAGTTCCTTCAACCATGAATTCATACTAGTTCCTTCAACCATGAATCCATACTAGTTCCTTCAACCATGAATCCATACTAGTTCCTTCAACCATGAATCCATACTAGTTCATGGGCTTGGTCTACACGTCTACCAATTAGAATAAGAAACAAAAACAACTACGTTATTATTCTAAAAATAAGTTATTGTTTTCGATTGTTGTAAACATTAACCAAATCATTCGCTAATAAAAAGACAGATACATAGCAGATTCAGCGTTTATTGGAGTGTGTTATGAGGGGGATAGCTACACAGCATCCATGAATTTGAAAGAATAACATCAGAGAATCAAGTAGAGCTTCATAATATGAAGAAACAATTAGTTTTAGATCGGTATTATGGAGTTGATGATAATAGAATTTAGGACATTTTCCATGTTTAATTTTATAAAATAATTGTTTATAGACAACTTAAAAGGTTAGAGGTTTCTGATTGACTAAATGGAGTTTCATCACATGGCGAAGTGTTAGTTTTAGTTTAGTAAAATAGAATGTAAAATATATTTAACGCAAAAACATTTACAAATTATTTAAAGATGAAACGTTTTTGGATCAAATAGAGCTTTATAATATGACGAAATAGTTATATATACATAATGAATTACGGGCGAGAATGGCCGAGTGCTCTGACGCTCGGTACCACAGGTTTCGGGTTCGACTCCCAGTGGCGCCATGGTTGTTTATAGGGGTTTGGCATTCACTTTGAAAGGTCTAACAAGATCATAGAGCTTTGCGGGGGTATCGTTAATCCACGTCCGTAGCTTATTTTCAAGCTACACTTCCTGGGTAGTGCTAAGTGAATAACTTCAGTGCAGCGATTGCCTTAAGGCATCAAAACAATTGTCTATGTATTTGCCAGCTGCATTAGAACAAAAAGAAAACATAATGAAATAATAATATTTATATAGTGTAGAATTTATTTTTTGTATTAAATTAATACAAAAATTCTATAAATTAATTCAAAAATTTTATTTAATTTTAACAGTATATATTATTAGTGTTAAATATTTCTCGTGTTAATGTTCTTCATTTGCCTAGCTCCATATTATCGCGAAATAATTATTAAGGTAAAATAATTATTAAGATAATAATTAGTACGGTAGAATTAAGATAATTAAATATAACAGAATATAAAATATTTTACAAATATTAAAGTTTGCGGACTGATCAAATAGAGTTTCGTAATATGACGAAATAGTTATATATACATAATGATATAATGATGATAACATATTGTAGAATTTATTTCATATTAAGTATTTATAAGACTTATATTTAACATTAAAGGTGTCCTATTGATTTAGCTACATATTTGGGTGAATAGTTAATTTTAAATTGTTATCTAATACTAACAGAGAAGTTATTACTTTCGATTAAGCTATAACAAAATATTTGTTATTTGAGATAGATAATATTTAAATATATTCAGTGATTAAATAAAATACAGATCCGTTAAGATATTATTTATCTATGAGGTTGTAGACAAAAAACATATGAATGAAATTTACGTAATTTACATAACGTAATAAAATTTACATTAAAAACATTTTCGTAATTAAAACATTATATATAAATTTTTATAAATATATTGAATTGGTTATTTTTCTTGAAATATAAATTTATTTTATTTGCAAGTACTGAAATTATTCTGCTTATTAATAAATATAAATATATCATATTGAAATGAGATTTATCAATAAATATATTTAATTTATAGCGATTAAATAAATATTTAGATTCAAAAATTTTTTATAAAATTAAATAGTTATGAAAACGATAAAGTATTCCAATTTTTGTTATTGTTTATAAAAAACCCATTTTTGGTCGTAATTTTTCTTGAAATGATGAATTTATAAATCAGTATGAAACTGTTGTAATAATGATAGCTAAAATAGTTTGGAATTTTTTTATTTTATAATATTAAACAATTTATTTTTAATTTTAATTATTTAAAATGTGAGAAAAAAATTTATTATCTTTAATAAACAAATTTATTTATTTACTATTTTATTACTTAATTATTTTCTCAATAAATTTTTAATTGTTTGAGTTTTAATTATTTATTCTAATGTATTTTTATTTCGTTTAAAATATTTGTGTAATTTTTAAATGCAGACGATAATTATTAATACATAAGTATAATCAAAACTAACTAGAAATGTATTAAAAACAATTAATTTAAAATTACAGTAAATTTTATTTATTTACAATTTTAGTATTTAATTATTTTCTTAATAATTTTTTAATTAAAATAAATAATAATTTAAGTAATTAAAAAAAATTATTAAGAAAATAATTAAATAATAAAATAGTAACAAAAATAAAATGTGTTAATAATTAATAAATGCGTTTTTTTATTTTGTTCAAAAATATTTGTATAACTTTTTTAAATGCAGACGATAACTATTAATACAGAATAATAATCAAAACAATGATTGTGTATTAAAAATAATTTAAAAACTGATTCTATTTATATTATTTTAAAAAGAAAGTAATTTTAATGATTAAAAATTTATTAATATTAATTATTATAATATTAATTAAAATATTGATTATTAAAATTTAAAAAATAAATAATTTTAATTATTTGATAATTTTTAATAAAACAGATATTTTACCGAGCTAAAAAAAAAACTTTTTTTTTTTAATCTTTCTCAAAGCAAACGATAATTTTATTTGTGAAGAAAAACAATAACGTTCATGATCAATAAAATAAATTTATCTGAGTAATTCTTATTTACTTCTTTAAAAACTCATATTTATATTATTTTAAAAAGCAAATAATTTTAATTATTAAAAACGTTAATAATTAAAGTTAATTAATATTAATTATTATGAATTTTAATCATTAAATTATTAATGATTAAAATTCTTAAAGTAAGTAGTTTTAATTATTTGATAATTTTTAATAAAACAAACATTTTATCGAACCGGAAAAATAATATTTTTTTTATCTTTCACAAAGCAAACGATAATTTCATTTGTAAAGAAACAATAACGTTCATGGACAATAAAATAAACTTATCTGACTTTTATTTATTTCATTTTAATTATTAATAAAAATATCAATTGGTACGTAGGTCATTTGATAATAAATTTATATCGAAACTTCATCTGATACTTTAATTAATTATTGTGGAGAAAGATTAATGAAATTCATTAACTACGTTTATTGTAAAAAAAAGGGTATACATATTCTATAAAAATTGGAAACAACATTAGTACATTACAATTACTTTGAGTTGATAGTTCACTAACCTATCTTGACATATTTCTAGTTTGTGCAGAGTATCTAACAAAACTTGACGAGTTGATCAATTGAGCTACATATGAGAAAAATTTAATAATAATGTCAATTAACGCTTAGGTCATTTGATAAAAAATTAATATCGAGATTTCATCTAATAGTTTAATTAAGTATTGTGAAGAAATATTACATGTCACATTTGAGACAATTTAATGAAAATATCAATTGGTTCGTAGGTCATATGATAATAAATTTATATCGAAACTTCATCTAATAGTTTAATTAATTATTTTAATGAAATATTGCATGCTACTTCTAAGGCAAGTTTAATAATATCAATTAACGCGTAGGTCATTTGATCATAAATTCATATCGAGACTTCATCTAATATTTTAATTAATTATTGTGAAGAAAGATGAATGAAATTTATTAACTACGTTGATTGTAAATAAAAGTTTATATATTCTATAAAACCTAGAAACAACATTACAACAACCTAGAAATAACATTAGTACATTGTAAATACCTTGAGTTCAAAGTTCAAAGAACTTTAGTTCGTGCTGTACATCTAATAAAATTTGACGAGTTGGTCAGTTGAGTTATATGTGAGATAAATTTAATAATAATATCAATAGGCAAGTAAGTCATTTGATAATAAATTTATTTTTTGAGACTTCATCTAATATTTTAATTAATTATTGTGGAGAAAAATTAATGAAATTTATTAACTACTTTGACTGTAAATAAAAATATACATATTGTACAAAAAACCTAGAAACAACATTATAACAACCTGGAAATAACTTTTGTACATTGTAATTACCTTGAGTTGAAAGTTCAAGGAACCTATTTATTTTTTTAAATAATCTTTATATAAACGTATTTACGAATAACAAAATAAAAGTTATTCTTTATTTCATGAATAGAAATAAAATAATAACTTTACATTTTCAGAGACAATGCAAAATTTGTATTGCTTCCGCTTTTATTTGAACAAATGCACTTCCGACTTTCTTGGTTATTTACTTTCAAACGTCAGTACCATCAATTCGATGGCCCAAACATATATTTAAATCCATTTTCCCGTCTCAGCAATCAGCAATCAGCAAAAGCAATCTCCTTCATTAAACCCATCTTTTAACAAATCCTTTCAAAATACAATTAACCTTTGTTAAAACGTAGATAATCAACATAACCCCTGACTCCCCATTGTTAAACATAACCCTTCTGACGCATGGATCTATGTAACTTGAAGAACAATGCACAAATTACTACACCCAACTTTTCGTTGCCAATTCCTTTCTACTTAATAAGAAAAGTCAACAAACGATTCTGGCAGCAATCATTCCCCTTTCCCCACTTTATACCCTTCACCCCCCCCCCCACCGTCTTTTATCTTGAGATCCACCCCCTTTAAACACGTGATTCCATGTGCTTCCTACTATCTTTTCATCGTAGCTATGTATAATTTAATAACAACCCATCAGCTAGCTGCCTGGGTAAAATTTTGCAGCTTATTATAAAGGAGCTTTTGATATCTGGCTATGTATTTTAGAAGGGGGAAGTTTGGGGTATTGAAATTCCTCTGGGTTGAAACTGTTGACAAGGTTGTAACGTGCAGTAATTTAGAAAAGGAAAGGCAAAAGGGTAGGGGGAAGAATATTCCTAATCCAAGATCTCTTTTTAATTTGGTATTCATGGATGACGAAGCCCAAATAAAACGGGCGGAAATATTCGCTCCTGTCATTAAAATGAAGAATTTCATTCCAGTAAATCTTGCTGTTTTACTTTCTCGGGTATTTATTTTCAATTAGTTGAAGAATTTGTAGGTATTGAATTTTGGAACGACAAATCAGGAAGGGTGTTTCAAGAAATTTTGTTGGTGGTGCTGTTTATCTTTTTATTACAGATAAAATAAAATAAAAATTGATTTAAAAATAGTTTATTTACCAATAGTTTAAAACCATCAATTGTTCTCATATGTATCATGTAATCTTTCTTCACAATAATTAACTAAACTATTAGAGGAAGTCTTGGTATAAATTTGTTGTCAAATGAGTTACGCACCTATTGGTATTATTATTAAATTTATCTCATATGTGACTCGATTGACCAACTTGTCAAGTTTTGTTAGATGGTCAGCACAAACTAGAAATATATCAAGATAGGTTCTTGAACTTTCAACTCAAGGTAATTATAAAATACTAATGTGATTTCCAGGTTGTTGTAATGTTTTTTCTAGGTTTTATAGAATATGTATACTTTTATTTACGATCAACGTAATTAATAAATTTCATTAATCTTTCTTCACAATAGTAATTAAACTATTAGAAGAAGTCTATCTAAATTTATTGTCAAATGACCTAAGCGCCTTTTTGCGTCAATTTTTGTTAGATGCTTAGCACAAACTTGGCCTCTGTCTTGGTCGAAATCTACTGCACATCTGCAATTCTTTCTTAATCCTTTTCGAGTTCTGCAGCCTGCTGGCCAATTAGCTGTCACTGGCCTTTTGTACTACAGGTTTCAGGTTTGAATCCTAGCGGTTGCATGGATGTTTGTGAGAGGTTTGGAATTCACATTAAACTGTAGGCAGGATCGCAGAGCGACAATCAAACCAATCTTGAATTCTTCTTCGAGTTCTGCAGTCTGTTGGCCTTTTGGCTAGTGCTGATCTTTGGTACCCAGGCTTCAGGTTCGAATCCTGGCAATGGCATGGATGTATAGTTGTGGATCGAAATCCACATTTAACTGTAGGTCTCGCTTTTAATCAGCTCAAAATGTGTGCAAAAATTGACCGTAGAGCGACCAATCAAACCAAGCCAAATCTTCGAATTTTTTCTTAATGACCCTTTTCTGCATTGAAGACTTCCTGAAAGTTGACATACAATGCTGTAATATTTTCAATAATCGTTTGTGTAATTGATAGTACAATGGATTAAAATATATATTCAATTTATCTACATATTTCATATACTTAAATTGATTCTGAGTTTAATAAAGGTCTAATTGGAAGGAAAATGTGAGGTGTTTTTTAAAATCGAACGACTTAAAAAAAAAGAAACGAGACTTCTTTACATAAAGTTAATGAACAAGTGTATAATAAGTGAGACTTATGAGAAAATCTTATTATTTTTTTATTTCACCTTATTAGAAATGAAATTTGTTTCGCCGGAATTGGAACTTCAAATTCCAGAATATTTTTAATTTTAGAATAAGGTTTTAACCAGGAACTTTTGTAGAAATATATAGATACAGTAATACAGTAATGCAGTAATTCTGTGCACACTAGGCTAATTAGGCCGGGACCTACAGTTTAACGTGGTTTCCAAACCACTAACACTGGATTTGAACCTGAAACACCAAAGGTCAGAATGTATGGGGAATATCTGAATTACCGTACTAGTCAGCTTGAATGTCGATGCAAGACGCTTAAAAGTTGTCATAATCGCCATCGAATCTACTTGTTTCTGAAACGGTGTCTGTAACGGACATCTGGAGCCCGCTTAAATATTTGAAATATTTGTTGAAAACACAGCTACGAGTCCCGTTACTATAAAATTTGATGCTTACATTGAGTAAATTTCAGTTTCATTTATTAATACGCTGCTTATATTTTTTCCTTTATTAAAACATTGGTCATATTGTTTCGTTTATTAAAAACTGATTATACTATTCCATTTATTAAAAAATTGCTTATATATTTTATTTTTTTAATATTTGATTTATATTGAGGCATTTATTCAAAAATTGTTTACATTTTTTTCATTTTATAAACAATTTTGAAATAAATGACATTGTCATATTTTTCAATAAAACTTTAATAATTAAATCATATCTATAAAATCTAAAACTAATTTAATCGTATCTAAAACTATATTTATTAAACAAATGCCTTCCCTGAAATATTGACTAAAATTTAAATACATTTTCATATTGTGTGACTCGATTAAACGAAAAGAATCCTGATTTAAATCTTATGAAACTTATTTAATCCTTGTTTAAACTTCCCAAACTTTTAATGAAAATAAAAGTCTGATTTGTAACTCATTGAACATTCAAGTTTTAATTACAAACACAATTAAGGAAACTATACATAATTATAATTAAAGTCGCAAATACGATACTTAGAGGTCAAAGAATTTCGGAAATTCTGAATTTAAAATTTGAAACAAACACTTTTAAAGAAATGGAAGGATTTAAAATATTTTTAAATATTTTTTTTTTTTTGTAAATATTGTTTATATTTTTTTTTATTAAAACATTTTTATATTATTACATTTGTTGAAACTTTGTTTATATTACTTCATTTATTAAAAAAAAAATTTTTTTCATTTATTTAAATTTTTTTCATTTATTAAAAATTTTACATTTTTCATTTATTAATGCATAGTTTTCATTTATTAAAAAAATTGTTACATTTTTTTAATTTATTATTTATTAAATTAGTTTTATTAACATTTATTAAAAAAAAATTTTTCATTTTTTCATTTATTAATGCATTGTTTTTCATTTATTAATAAATGGCTTATATTTTTCATTTATTAAAGGATTTTTTATTTTTCACATTATTAAAAAATTTTTTTTCATTTATTAATACATGGTTTATATTTTTCATTTAAATTAAATAATTTTTTATACTGTTTCCTTTATTAAAATCTTTTATATTAATTTCATTTATTAAAAACATTGCTGATATTGTTTCATTTATTAAGATATTGTTTATATTCTTTCATTTATTAAAAATTGTTTAAACGTATTTTTCACATTATAAAAAATTTCAAGCCCATATTTTTTCATTTATTTATTAAATATTTTTATATTTTTCATTTAAAAAAAAATAAATAATATTTTTTCCATTTATTAAAAATTTTTATATTTTTTCATTTATTAAAACATTGTTATATTTTTTTCAAAAATATTTTTATAAAAATTAAAAAACTTCATATTTAAAAGAAATACTTCCCTGAATATTGACTAAAATTTAAATACAATTTCCTTATATTGTGTGGCGTGACTAAGGAAAAGAATCGTGATTTAAAATCTTATGAAACTTATTTAATTCTTATTTAAATATCATAAACTTTTAATGAAAATAAAAGTTTTCAAATCTTTTATAATACAAAACTCAAGTTAATTAATTTTCAATTACCAATTAAGGAAACTATACATAATTACAATAATTAAAGTCGCAAATACGATACTTAGAGGTCAAAGAATTCCTTGGAAATTTAATAATAATTTAAAATTTGAAACAAACTCTTTTAACTCATTTAAGAAATGGAAGGCTTCATTTAAAATATCTTTTTAAATATCTCTTTTTTTGTAAATATTGTTTATATTTTTTTCCTTTATTAAAAAATTTTTTATATTATTATATTTTTCATTTCAAAAACTTTGTTTATATTGCTTCATTTATTAAAAAATTGCTTATATTTTTTCATTTATTAAATGCATTAAATTTTTTTATTTTTAAAATAAATTTCACATTTTTTATTTATTAATATTTTTTCATTTAAACGCATTTTTCTTTTTAAATTGATTAAATTTTTAAATAAATTTAAAACACATTGTTTTCATAAAATTTTCTTTTCCATCTATTAATATAATTAATAAAATTTATTTATTAATAAAATCTGCTTATATTTTTCATTTATTAAAAATTGCGACTAAGAAAAAAATTATATTTTTCATATGTTTTATTTTTTCCTATAAAATTTTAAAATCATATTTATTAAAAAAATGAAAACTTTATTTAAAAAATTAAATTTTAAAATGAAATTTTCTAAAAATTTAATAAAAATAAAAATAATGATTCGGGCCTGAAAGAACCCTGATTTAAAACTTATGAGACTTATTTAAACCTTATTTAAATTTCACTCAAGTTTTAATGAAAATAATTTCGGACATTCAAGTTTTAATTACAAGCCCAATTAAGGCTAACTATACATAATTATAATAATTAAAGTCGCAAATACGATACTTATGAGGTCAAAGAATTCCTTGGAAATTCAGAATTTTAAAACTTGAAACAAACTCTTTTAAGGAAATGGAAGGATTTAAAATATTCTTTAAATATCTCGATGCCGAAAATATTTTTATAGTGAACTTCATTAAACTAATGAGGAATTGGAACTGGATCAAAACTTGTATTGTATATCGCGTTAAATATAATAAAGCTATCCTTCTGGTAAAATGCATGATACAAAGGTTCATTATCTACTCAGTAATGAATGTATTATAATCATTTATTTAAAAACATTGACTTCTAATATTTCGTATATCAATTTTAAATCTTAATGGGATTATAAGTCTTGCAAAGAGCTAATTTAACATAGACTTGTTTGAAATGCATTTCCATTACTTTAATGAATGAACTATGCTTTTAAGTATGACCAGCTAAGATACAAATTATTTAAGATATGCTCTATATAGACAAGTTGTGTCTCTGCCAGAGATTAGCACGATTTATTTATATCTACGATATGGGTACGGTATGTTTATTAAGTATATAAGCACAATATATTTATATGTTTATACTGCTTCATTTAATAATACATTGTTTATAATGTTTAATTTATTAAATAATTGTTGATATATTTTCATTTATTAATGTATTGTTTATATTGTTTCATTTATTAAATTAAAATATAGTTTTATATTTCGTCATTTATTAAAGCATTGTTGATATTCTGTCATTCATTAAAAAGTTGTTTATATAGATTCATTTATTAAAAAATTGTTTATATTGCTTAATTTAATTCTACATTAATTATACTGTTTCATTTATTAAATAATTTTTTATTGCTTCATTTAGTAATACATTATTTATATTGTTTCCTTTATTAAAACATTGTTTATTTTGTTTCATTTATTTATTACTTTTTATATCTTTTCATTTTTATATAAATAATATTTTTTTTTTTTTCTTTAAAACTTTTAGTTTTCTATAAAACTTTTAATAATTACATTATTTTTATAAAAAAATTATCTAAAACTATATTGATGAAGAAACGTTTTCCTGATCCATTGCATAAAATTTAAATATAATTTCCTTATATTATGTAAGGCGACCAAGGAAAAGAATCCTGATTTAAATCGTACGAAACTTATTTAATCCTTATTTAAATCTCATAAACTTTTAATGAAAATAAAAGTTTCATTCTCTTTGCAAACTCAAGAATTAATTACAAACCCAATTAAGGAAACTATACATAATTATAATAATTAAAGTCGCGAATACGATACTTAGAGGTCAAAGAATTGCCTGGAAAATGGAAATTAAAATGTGAAACAAACTCTTTTAACTTGAGAGAACTTAAAATATTCTTTAAATATCTCTAAATATTGTTTATATTTTTTTCATTTATTAAAAAATTGTTTATATTCTTATATTTATTTAAACTTTGTTTATATTGCTTCATTTATTAAAAAATTGTTTATATTTTTTTCATTAAATGCATTGTTTTATTTTTTTCAATAATAAATTTTATAAAAAATTTTCTAAAACTCTATATGAAAAGAAATACTTCCCTGTAATATTGAATAAAATTTAAATATAATTCTCTTATATTATATAACGCGACTAAGAAAAAGAATCCTGTTTTAAATCTTATGAAACTTATTTAATCCATATTTAAATTTCCTAAACTTTTAACGAAAATAAAAGCCTGATTCGGAGCCTCAAAGACATCTCATTGTAAACTCAAGAATTAATTACAAACCCAATTAAAGCAACTATACCTAATTATAATAATTAAAGTCGCAAATACGATACTTAGATGTCAAAGA
The DNA here is from genome assembly GCA_021605095.1 of Caerostris extrusa. Taxonomy (NCBI): domain Eukaryota; kingdom Metazoa; phylum Arthropoda; class Arachnida; order Araneae; family Araneidae; genus Caerostris; species Caerostris extrusa. Next base: position 36,340 of record BPLR01013808.1, on the reverse strand, counting down.
ATTCCTTGGAAATTCGGAATTTAAAATTTGAAACAAACTCTTTTAAGTAAATGGAAGGATTTAAAATATTCTTTAAATATCTCGATGCTGAAATATTTTTGTAGCGAACTTCATTAAACTAATGAGGAATTGGAACTGGATCAAAGCTCGTATTGTATATCGCGTTAAATATAATAAAGCTATCCTTCTGGTAAAATGCATGATACAAAAGTTCATTATCTACTCAGTAATGAATGTATTATAATCGGTTATTTTAAAAACTGAGATTTCTAATATTTCGCATATCAATTTTAAATCTTAATGGGATTATAAGTCTTGCAAAGAGCTAATTTAACATAGACTTGTTTGAAATGCATTTCCATTACTTAATGAATGAACTATGCTTTTAAGTATGACCAGCTAAGATACAAATTATTTAAGATATGCTCTATATAGACAAGTTATGTCTTTGCCAGAGAGATTAGCACGATTTATTTATATCTACGATATGGGTACGGTATGTCTATTAAGTATATAAGCACAATATATTTATATGCACGAAAAAAAGTTTATACTGCTTCATTTAATAATACATTGTTTATACTGTTTAATTTATTAAATAATTGTTGATATATTTTCATTTATTAATGTATTGTTTATATTGTTTCCTTTATTAAAATATTGTTTATATTTCGTCATTTATTAAAGCATTGTTGATATTCTTTCCTTCATTAAAAAGTTTTTTTATATTTCTACATTTAATAATACATTGTTTATATTGCTTCATTTTATAACACATTGCTTATAATTTTTTATTTATTAATACATTATTTATATTGTTTCATTTGTTAAAACATTGTATATATTGATTCATTTATTAAAAAAATTTTATATTGCTTAATTTAATTCTACATTAATTACACTGTTTCATTTATTAAATAATTTTTTTATTGCTTCATTTAATAATGCATTATTTATATTTTTAATTAATTAAAACATTGTTTATATTGTTTCATTTATTTATTATTTTTCATATCTTTTCATTTTTATATAAATAATATTTTTTTAAATATTTTTCTATAAAACTTTTAATAATTACATTATTTTTATAAAACAATTATCTAAAACTACACTTGAAAAACAAGCTTTTTCCTGATCCATTGAATAAAATTTAAATATAATTTCCTTATATTATGTAACGCGACAAAAGAAAATAATTCTGATTTAAATATTGTGAAATTTATTTAATCCTTATTTAATTCTCATAAACTTTTAACGAATATAAAAGTCTCATTCGTAGCCTCATTGAACATTCAAGTTTTAATTACAAGACCAAATAAGGCTAACTATACATAATTATAATAATTAAAGTCGCAAATGCGATACTTACGAGGTCAAGAATTCCTTGGAAATTCGGAATTTAAAATTTGAAACAAACTCTTTTAAGTAAATGGAAGGATTTAAAATATTCTTTAAATATCTCGATGCCGAAATATTTTTTTATAGCGAACTTCATTAAACTAATGAGGAATTGCAACTGGATCAAAGCTCGTATTGTATATCGCGTTAAATATAATAAAAGCTATCTTTCTGGTAAAATGCATGATACAAAGGTTCATTATCTACTCAGTAATGAATGTATTATAATAGGTTATTTAAAAACATTGACTTCTAATATTTCGCATATCAATTTTAAATCTTAATGGGAATATAAGTCTTGCAAAGAGATAATTTAACATAGACTTGTTTGAAATGCATTTCCATTACTTAATGAATGAAATATGCTTTTAAGTATGACCAGCTAAGATTCAAATTATTTAAGATATGCCCTATAGACAAGTAATGTCTCTGCCAGAGATTAGCACGATTTATTTATATCTACGATATGGGTACGGTATGTCTATTAAATATATAAGCACAATATGTTTATATGCACGAAAAGTTTATACTGCTTCATTTAATAATGCATTGTTTATACTGTTTAATTTATTAAATAATTGTTGATATATTTTCATTGATTAATGCATTGTTTATATTGTTTCATTTCTTAAAATGTTGTTTATATTGTTTCATTTCTTAAAATATTGTTTATATTTCTTCATTTATTAAAGCATTATTGATATTCTTTCCTTCATTAAAAAGTTGTTTATATTTCTACATTTAATAATACATTGTTTATATTGCTTCATTTAATAATACATTGTTTATATTGCTTCATTTAATAATATATTGTTTATATTACTTCATTTTATAACACATTGCTTATAATTTTTTATTTATTAATACATTATTTATATTGTTTATATTGTTTCATTTGTTAAAACATTGTTTATATTGATTAATTTATTAAAAAAATTTTTATATTGTTTAATTTAATTTTTACATAAATTATACTGTTTCGTTTGTTAAATAATTTGTATTTCTTCATTTAATAATACATTATTTATAGTGTTTCCTTTATTAAAACATTGTTTATTTTGTTTCATTTATTTATTATTTTTTATATCTTTTCATTTTTATATAAATAATATTTTTTTTTTTTTTCTTTAAAACTTTTAGTAATTACATTATTGTTATAAAAAAATTATCTAAAACTATATTTAAAAAGAAACGTTTTCTTGATCCATTGCATAAAATTTAAATATAATTTCCTTATATTATGTAAGGCGACCAAGGAAAAGAATCTGATTTAAATCGTACGAAACTTATTTAATCCTTATTTAAATCTCATAAACTTTTAATAAAAATAAAAGTTTCATTCTCTTTGCAAACTCAAGAATTAATTACAAACCCAATTAAGGAAACTCTACATAATTATAATAATTAAAGTCGCGAATACCATACTTAGAGGTCAAAAAATTGCCTGGAAAATGGAATTTAAAATGTGAAACAAACTCTTTTAACTTGAGAGAACATAAAATATTCTTTAAATATCTCTAAATATTGTTTTTTTTCATTTATTAAAAAATTGTTTATATTCTTATATTTATTTAAACTTTGTTTATATTGCTTCATTTATTAAAAAATTGTTTATATTTTTTCATTTATTAATGCATTGTTTTTATTTTTTTCAATAATAAATTTTATAAAAAATTTTCTAAAACTATATATGAAAATAAATACTTCCCTGTAATATTGAATAAAATTTAAATATAATTCTCTTATATTATCTAACGCGACTAAGAAAAAGAATCCTGTTTTAAATCTTATGAAACTTATTTAATCCATATTTAAATTTCCTAAACTTTTAACGAAAATAAAAGCCTGATTCGGAGCCTCAAAGACATCTCATTGTAAACTCAAGAATTAATTACAAACCCAATTAAAGCAACTATACATAATTATAATAATTAAAGTCGCAAATACGATACTTGGAGGTCAAAGAATTCCTTGGAAATTCGAATTTAAAAATTTGATACAAACTCTTTCAAGGAAATGGAAGGATTTAAAATATTCTTTAAATATCTCGATGCTGAAATATTTTTTTGTAGCGAACTTCATTAAACTAATGAGGAATTGGAACTGTATCAAAGCTCGTATTGCATATCGCGTTAAATATAATAAAGCTGTCCTTCTGGTAAAATGCATGATACAAAGGTTCATTATCTACTCAGTAATGAATGTATTATAATCGGTTATTTTAAAAACTGAGATTTCTAATATTTCGCATATCAATTTTAAATCTTAATGGGATTATAAGTCTTGCAAAGAGCTAATTTAACATAGACTTGTTTGAAATGCAGTTTCATTACTTAATGAATGAACTATGCTTTTAAGTATGACCAGCTAAGATACAAATTATTTAAGATATGCTCTATATAGCCAAGTTATGTCTCTGCCAGAGATTAGCACGATTTATTTATATCTACGATATGGGTACGGTATGTCTATTAAGTATTTAAGCACAATATATTTATATGCCCGAAAAAAAGTTTATACTGCTTCATTTAATAATACATTGTTTATACTGTTTAATTTATTAAATAATTGTTGATATATTTTCATTTATTAATGCATTGTTTATATTGTTTCATTTCTAAAATATTGTTTATATTTCTTCATTTATTAAAGCATTGTTGATATTCTTTCCTTCATTAAAAAGTTGTTTATAGTTCTACATTTAATAATACATTGTTTATATTGCTTCATTTAATAATACATTGTTTATATTGCTTCATTTAATAATATATTGTTTATATTGCTTCATTTTATAACACATTGCTTATAATTTTGTATTTATTAATACATTATTTATATTGTTTATATTGTTTTATTTGTTAAAACATTGTTTATATTGATTCATTTATTTAAAAATTTTATATTGCTTAATTTAATTCTACATTAATTACACTGTTTCCTTTATTAAATAATTTTTTATTGCTTCATTTGATAATGCATCATTTATATTTTTAATTAATTAAAACATTGTTTATACTGTTTCATTTATTTATTATTTTTCATATCTTTTCCTTTTTATGTAAATAATATTTTTTTAAATATTTTTCTATAAAACTTTTAATAATTACATTATTTTTATAAAACAATTATCTAAAACTACACTTAAAAACAAGCTTCTTCCTGATCCATTGAATAAAATTTAAATATAATTTCCTTATATTATGTAACGCGGCAAAAGGAAAATAATTCTGATTTAAATATTATGAAATTTATTTAATCCTTATTTAATTCTCATAAACTTTTAACGAATATAAAAGTCTGATTCGTAGCCTCATTGAACATTCAAGTTTTAATTACAAGCCCGATTAAGGCTAACTATACATAATTATAATAATTAAAGTCGCAAATACGATACTTACGAGGTCAAAAAGAATTCCTTGGAAATTTAAAAAATTTGAAACAAACTCTTTTAGGAAATGGAAGGACTTAAAATATTCTTTAAATATCTCGATGCTGAAATATTTTTTATAGCGAACTTCATTAAACTAATGAGGAATTGGAACTGAATCAAAGCTCGTATTATATCGCGTTAAATATAATAAAGCTATCCTTCTAGTAAAGTTTTAGACACAAAAGGTTCATTATCTACTCAATAATGAATTTATTATAAACAGTTATTTAAAAATTGTGACTTCTAATATTTCCCATATCAATTTTAAATCTTAATGGGCTTATAAGTTTTGTAAAGAGCTAATTTAACATAGACATGTTTGAAAGGCATTTCCATTACTTAATGAATGAACTATGCTTTTAAGTATGACCAGCTAAGATACAAATTATTTAAGATATGTACTATATAGACAAGTTATGTCTCTGCCAGAGATTAGCACGATTTATTTATATCTACGATATGGATAGGTACGTCTATTAAGTATATAAGCACAATATATTTATATGCACGAAAAAAGTTTATACTGCTTCATTTAATAATACTTTGTTTACACTGTTTAATTTATTAAATAATTGTAGATATATTTTCATTTATTAATGCATTGTTTATATTGTTTCATTTCTTAAAGTATTGTTTATATTTCTTCATTTATTAAATATTGTTGATATTTCTGTCATTCATTAAAAAGTTGTTTATATAGATTCATTTAATAATACATTGTTTATATTTGCTTCATTTAATAATACATTCTATATATTGCTTCATTTAATAATACATTGTTTATATTGCTTCATTTAATAACATATTGTTTATATTGCTTCATTTTTATAACACATTGCTTATAATTTTTTATTTATTAATACCTTATTTATATTGTTTATATTGTTTCATTTGTTAAAGCATTGTTTATATTGATTCATTTATTAAAAAAATTGCTTATATTGCTTAATTTAATTTTACATTAATTATACTGTTTCCTTTATTAAATAATTTTTTATTGCTTCATTTAATAATACATTATTTATATTGTTTCCTTTATTAAAACATTGCATATTTTGTTTCATTTATTTATTAATATTTTTTATATCTTTTCATTTTTATATAAATAATATTTTTTTTTTTTTCTTTAAAACTTTTAGTAAATACATCATTTTTATAAAAAAATTTATCTAAAACTATATTTAAAAAGAAACGTTTTCTGGATCCATTGCATAAAATTTAAATATAATTTCCTTATATTATGTAAGGCGACCAAGGAAAAGAATCCTGATTTAAATCGTACGAAACTTATTTAATCCTTATTTAAATCTCATAAACTTTTAATGAAAATAAAAGTTTCATTCTCTTTGCAAACTCAAGAATTAATTACAAACCCAATTATGGAAACTATACATAATTATAATAATTAAAGTCGCAAATACGATACTTAGAGTCAAAGAATTGCCTGGAAAATGGAATTTAAAATGTGAAACAAACTCTTTTAACTTGTGAGAACTTAAAATATTTAAATATCTCTAAATATTGTTTTTTTTTTTTCATTTATTAAAAAATTGTTTATATTCTTATATTTATTTAAACTTTGTTTATATTGCTTCATTTATTAAAAAATTGTTTATATTTTTTTTCATTTATTAATGCATTGTTTTATTTTTTTCAATAATAAATGTTTTAAAAAATTTCTAAAACTATATATGAAAATAAAATACTTCCCTGTAATATTGAATAAAATTTAAATATAATTCTCTTATATTATCTAACGCGACTAAGAAAAAGAATCCTGTTTTAAATCTTATGAAACTTATTTAATCCTATTTAAATTTCATAAACTTTTAAGGACAATAAAAGTCTGTTTCTGAGCTTCAAAGACATCTTATTACAAACTCAAGAATTAATTACAAAAACCCAATTAAAGCAACTATACATAATTATAATAATTAAAGTGGCAAATACGATACTTAGAGGACAAAGAATTCCTTGGAAATTTAAAATTTGAAACAAATTCTTTTAAGGAAATGGAAGGATTTAAAATATTCTTTAAATACCTTGATGCTGAAAATATTTTTATAGCGAACTTCATTAAACTAATGAGGAATTGGAACTGGATCAAAGCTTGTATTGTATATCGCGTTAAATATAATAAAGCTATCCTTACGGTAAAATGCATGATACAAAGGTTCATTATCTACTCAGTAATGAATGTATTATAATCAGTTATTTAAAAACATTGACTTCTAATATTTCACATATCAATTTTCAATCTTAATGGGAAATAAGTCTCTTAAAGAGCTAATTTAACATAGACTTGTTTGAAATGCATTTCTGTTATTCTGTGAATAAATTATGCTTTTAAGTATGAAGAAATTATATCTTTAAAAGAATATATTTACTTGATAGTTAACGATTATGCTATACAAATTATTTATGATATGCACGATATTGTAACGTCTCGGTCTATATTAGACTTATAATGGCTTATTATTATCGGTTAAAAATTATCGTGCGCATCAAAAATATAAATAGCTTATCCCAGGCATGGATATATCATGTCCATGTTGTATATAACAGGTGGGCTGAAAAGTTCATAGGCTGACACATAGACGGCGCTACTAGTATTAAATCAATATGAATTTTAGTTAGTCCTAACCTTCAAAAGACACGTGTATAAATTTGGCTGCTGTTGCACTATTAGTATGTGAGTTACAACATTTTTAGTGTTCATCACGTGCAGTCCACTCGGCTGACTGTCGATTGGACTCCGGACTGTGAAATGATGGAGCCATGTTTCATCCATTGTCCCATATCGACGCAAAAATTCGGGTTTATTACGATTGAACAGCTCCAAACATTGCTTAGAATCATCAATTCGTTGTTGTTTTTTGGGTCGATTGTGAGCTCGCGCGGCACCCACTTTGAACAGAGCTTTCGCATATCCAAATATTCATTCACGATATGTCCAACACGTTCCTTTGATATCTTTAGGGTCTCAGCTATCTCAATCAACTTCACTTTACGGTTATCAGAAATTATTTTGTGGACTTTTTTGATGCTTTCGTCGGTTACAGCCTCTTTGGGGCGTCCACTGCGTTCATCGTCCTCGGTGCTCACTTCGCCTCGTTTAAATTTAGCAAACCACTTCTCTACGGTTGATTTTCCTGGTGCAAAGTCCGAATAATGTTTATCAAGCCAAGCCTTGGCTTCAATGGTATTTTTTCGCCAAAAAGCGATGCTTTATTAACACACGAAATTGCTTTTTAATCCAATTTTTTCAAACTAACAAAAGTTGCTTCACTAAAAATGCTATAACTCACATACTAATAGTACATCAGCTGTCAAATTTATACGCGTGTCTTTTAAATATTAGGGCTAACTAAAAATCATATGGATTTAATACTAGTAGCGCCATCTATGTGTCAGCCTATGATGTTTTCAGTCCACCTGTTACATATAGAAATACGTATATCGTGCTCCTCCCTGGAATTGACATATCATGCCTATATTGTACGTATCATAAATGTATAATTCCCATATTGTACATATAAATATATCATGCTCATCTCTAGAATAGAGATACCGTGAATCGATTCTGATCGATATGTATGGCATTTTAAATTATGCCATACATATCATATATATATCATACTGTAATGTCTTGGCCTGTGTTATATCTATAACGGCTTTAAGAAGAAGGCCACTTTCAAGATCATGGGAACACTTTAATTTCAATTTACAAGCATTATATATATATACAAATACAGAACTCTGGATTATTATACAAAGAAATTAAAAAATAAAAATAAAGTGACTGGCATGACATATTTATGGCATGTACAATGTAGGCAAGTTATGTCTATACTAGGAATAAGCACGATAGATTTATGTGTATGATATGCACATAGTGTCTATCGTGATCGTAATGATACATTTATGTAATTTTCTATTTTGCAATATTAATTTTTTTAAGTTTCATAAAATTTTACTTTTATTTGTCTCTCGACACTAAAATAAAACGTTTACTTAAACTTTATTCTAGAAGTGTGACAACAGTGAAATATTCTAATGATATCTCTGTCTATTTGCAAAACATAATTTAGTTTGTTATCGCATGAGTTGAGGAAAATAAATGATATTTGTTTGTGTCAACTTCCCTTCTCAATTCCAAAATTTAACTAATCATATTCAACCTTATTTTTCAATTCCTGCTATTAGCTCACACTCTCCCTATATATATGTTTGTTCAAATGTTCAACCGTTCATAAAATACTTCTTATTCGTCCACTCAAGTTCAAATGCAATTTTTTTAACTTCTAGGGGATGACACTTGACGTTAATACAGTTTTCTCAAATATTAATTCAGTAATTAAATTTAAATCATTAATTTTAGTTTTTTTTTTTTTAGATTTAAGTTGCATATATCTTCCAGTAGATGGCGCCAGATAAACTTAAAAAAATGAATGAAAATTATTTATAAAGGACTTTCTGCAATAGAGTGAAAAACGTAGGAATTGACTTGAATTTTTTTTTTTTATATATTACTTGTCATGTGATTTGAGCATGATTTATTTATGATATACACGATATAGGCAGGTTATGTTTATACCGGAAATTGGCACGATATATTTATATGTACGATATAGGTATGATATATCTATGCGGAAATTGGCATGATATACACATATTTAAGATAAGTACGATATTTACGAAATGAACAGTATTTACAATGTGTCTATCCCAAGGAAGAGTACGATATATTTATATGTACAATAAGAGCATGATATGTCTATGCTGGAGATTGGCACGATATATTTATCTGTACGATATGTCTATGCAGGAATTGGCATGCTATATTTATGATAAGTACGATATTTACGATATGAACAATATTTATAACATGTCTATTCCAAGGATGATTACGATATATTTATGTGTACAACAAGAGCATTACGTGACTATACTAGGGATGGGTATGATATATTTGATATGTTTGACATAGGCACGATATGTCTGTTCCAGAGATGAGCATGATATATTTATTTGTACATTATTGTTATTATATGTCTATGTGGGAAGTGGCCTGATATATTTATAAAAAGTACGATATTTACGATTCAAAGATATTTACAATACATCTATTACAAGGATGAGTACGATATATTTATATGCACAAAAAAACATGATATGTCTATGCAGGGGATGAGCATGATATAATATGTACGACATAGGCACAATATCTCTATTCCAGAGATGAGGTTGATATATTTGTATGTATAATATAGACATGATATATTTATGATATGTACGATATAAGCACGATATGTCTATTCCAGGGATGAAGACGATATATATCTACATGTATATATAACATGGACATGATATGTCTATGTATGTATGAAGGATATATATTTTTGATCAGCACGATAATTTTTCTTGAAATTAAAATGATAATTGTTTTTTTTTATTTAATTTCATTCTTTATTATATTTTTTGTACCATGATGCTCAGGCGCTCTGTGCACAGATTTTGGGTTCGAGTTTCGTCGATGCAAAGGATGTTTGTAGTGGTTCGGAATCCACTTTAAACCATAGATCCCTGTCTAATATGACTGTAGAGCATAAGGCTGACAACCCTACATAGAAAAAAGACAACATCTCCTGTTTCAGAATTTACCAGTAAGCAGACGGCAGTGGTCCAAAATACCAGGGAGCCATATATTCTATTATATATCATATACAATATGGACATGAGTCAATTTTGAACAAATCCCGATATATTTACGATATGTGCAACATAGTAGAATATATCTATGCCAGGACAAGTCCGTATATGGAAGGTATGGTTTGGTTTGTCCCTCTACTTCCTTTCTGTGCCCACTTTAGGGTAGTTAGACAGGGACGTACAGTTTAACTTGGATTCGAATCACTGACAAATATCTTTGATTCGAACCTAAAGCCTGTGGTACCAAAGGCCAGAGATCTAGCCTGGTGGATTCCCATCACCCAGATGTCAAGCTTGGAGGAGGGGGATGGCAAAACATGTATGCAGTGTAACATCCTTTCCCATGGAACACCCGAGTAACACTGAATATGCTGTAAATGTCGTTGGGTTGGCGAATTTAATCTGATCAAAGTATGAGACATTTAAAAACATTAATAACAGTCTATCCAGGACTCTTTTAAATAAAGCATATTCGAACCCTTATGTAAAAAACGGATACTTTGCTATCCATCTTTATAAAGAACTCGTCTATATTTAATAGTCGTTTAGTGTTGCAGATAACAAAAAGGCCCGTTCATTATATGCAATCTTTTTTATCAACATTTCCTGTTTCATATCGTCTAAATACCGTATCAGAATATGTCAACACATGTAGCTGTCAGAGTTCGTTAATGTCAAATGTAAATTACTCTGTGTCGCGACACACAATCGTCGAATCATTTCGCAGATTACCATCTGATAAGCGATAAAAGTTTTTGTCCTTTTCTGTACTTGATATCTGTATCTTTTGTAGTCGGCTTTTGATGCGTTTTATTATTATTATTATTAATTTTTTTCGTTATGTGAGAGTATTGTTAACATTTTGTGGTACAATGGTTCCTCATTTGAATAGCTGTTTGACATATGTTGTAATTAGAGTTTTTAATACTTGTATAAAAGGATTGATGATCCGATGTGAGAATGGTGAAGATAATGATTCGTATATTAAGTGTCAAATATGATAAGCGTTTAACAAGCACCGTGAAATAAAATTTTTAGTTTTGATAAATTTTATGAGGAAAAAATAATCGGTGAAAAGTTCAAGTTGTCATTTGGCAAATTGTAAAGGAAAATTATTCTGAAAAAAGATATTAATAAATATCAATAAAACTTAATGTTAATCTTATGATATTAAGAAGCTAAATGTTATAGCTTTTAAGTTTTTAAGTTATTCTGAAACACACAGACTATATATTATTGTGCCCAAAAAGTAAGACCAATTTTTTTTTTTTTTCAAAAACTCTTAATTTATTCTTCCAAGTTTATTTTATCGTCTTCAAAGAAATCCCCTCCTGACACAATGCATTTATGCCAACTTTGCTTCCAATCCACAATGAATGTTAAAAAGTGATTGACCGAGATGGCCTTCAAAGCACGCGCCGATTCAGGTTGAATCTCTTCAATCAACTCAATACGATGTCCCCGGAGTCGTCTTTTGAATTTAGGAAATTGCCAGAAGTCGCACGGTGCGAATGCGGTTGTTGTGGAACGATATGGGTCTCATTTTTGGCGAAAAAGTCACGAAAAGTTAATGCACTGTGAGCTGGCGCATTCAGTGTTTCTAGTACCAATCGAGATTTGGCGCGTTTGAGGCCCAAAATGGAATTGGCCGATCCTTTTGAAATTTCAACATCATCAGCAAGGTCTCTAAATGTAAATCGACGGTTTGCAAAGCACCAAATCTCTAATTTTTTTGGAACGTGAGCTTCGTCAGTTGAGATGGATGCTCGACCAGACGGCTCTTCGTTTTCAACGCATTTCTGCCTTCTTTGAACTGCTTATAATATTTCTAAACATTTCTTTCCGATATAGGAATGCTCGCCGAATGCCTTTTGCAACATTCTATATGTTTCCCCAAAAAAATTGAATGCAAGTTCTTTGCTCAAATATTTCAGACATTTCAAAAGCCGGCGGAATCAGTTTTAGCGTCATACAAAACCAAAGCGTAACTCAAACACTAACGAATATTTTGACGTGAAATTTCATGCAGATATCAATTACAGTGCTAGCAACCTAGAAAAGAAAAAAATTGAAATTCCATATGCCCCAGTGAATTTTACTTTTTAGACACAGTAGTATATATGCTCTACCATCTGTGGATGTTTGAAATATTTGATAGCCATAGGGATAAGTGTAAATGGATGGGAGATATAGTACTTGGAGGAAGAGTTTTTATAATGTTATTTTCCTTCTGGTTGAAGAACATATTTTTGTTTGTTAAATCTTCGCACTGATTTTTATTGCTAAATTTGTAATGCCACCTAAGAAACGGAAGTTGTTCAGTCTGACCAGAATGGACTCTAAACGAAGAGCAACACTTAAAATTATAAAAAATATAGAGATACCAGAAAATCGGAATGAATTTAGTAGATAGAGAATGGCCAATCTAGAGCTGAAGAAAACGAAAATGCTGCCTTAAACAGACGTAAATATGAATCTGAATAAAAAGTTTGATAACTGCTTTTGAAGCCTTGCAACAAGTTAAATATATATATATATATATATTAGACCTAACTAGTACATCACATCAAAATTCTTACAATATTAATCAACAATTTTAAGACAGATTTCGATGGAAAGTTGAATGATTTAAAATGTCAAGCAATTTGAACTAAAGTTATCCGACTTCGTAAACGCAGACAAATAGCAGGTTCAGCATTACCAAGGAATGTATCATTGGATACATTACCATTCCCACACCCACATTATTCCACAATAAGACATAAGACTCTCAGAAGTGATATTGAAATTGCTAACACCCTCATTTTCAAACTTTATGGAACAACTTATCAGCCTACAGATTTATTACATCCATCCTCGGCATAGAAAGACAATTATATGTCAGTCTTTGCTTACGAGTCTCGAAACTGAGATCCCTCATCTCGAAAATCCAACATGCCTTAAGCCAAGACCAATACAAAATATGTTGTTGTTTCTTATCCCACTAGATAGAGAGCAACATTTAGACAAAGTCCAAGAACCCGTGTGGCGTATCGTATGGCAGAAAACCTGGAAAACTTCCACCAGTTAGTCCGGCACGAGACAAGATGCTAAATATCAGAAACGCTATCGAATCTCCTCGTTTTCTAAAACAGTGTCTGCAACAAAGCCGCTGTTGGATTGAACCTAAGTCCTATTGCTCACCAACGGCGCATGTTGCCACTGAGCCACGAGTAGGAAAATAAAATATAAATTGTATTAAAATGTCCTGTTGAGCGACTCATAAATTTCTTTTTCATACGGCAACACATTCTAAATGTAAAAATAACCTCTGAAAACATGGTTAGAAATAGTTTTCTATAGTTGCATGTATAAAAACGCCCATTTTATATAAAATATCTGGAAAATCTGTACATACAATAAAGCACAAATATTTTTAAAATTTGAATTTATATACGTTTCTTTATGGTGTCTTCTAAAAAAAAAAAAAAAAACTAACTACATTTTGTGATTCAAATTTATCACTGTGAGGCTTTTCAATTCTTTTGACGGTTTTTAGCATTTAGATAACGTGAGAATAAACTCTTTTTATTATAAAGAAATAAGAAACGTATCAAAATATTTCTTTTGAAAGTGTTAGAAAAATTTTCTAAGTCTACTGGTTTTTTTAGGGAAATAAAATTATTTAAATAAAAATAAGGGTTAATCATTTCATTATAATGGAAAAAAAAAATTCTTTAAATAAAACTGTATATTGCATTTAAAAAAAAAAACATATTAAAAATTTCTTATAAATTTTTCAAAGACTGGGAGTCTTTTTATGGAAATAAAGCAATTAAAATAAAATAAGTACAAATAAGTATATTACAGTCTTGTTTAATAATAAATTAAATAAAAATAAGTGTTAATCACTTCATTATAATGAGAAAAAAATTCTTTAAAAAAAACTGTATATTACATTTTCAACAAGTAATATAAAAAAAACTTTTTAGAGTCAATTCCTACTTAGGTCAACAAAGAAAATTTTCTCCCATTTAAAACTAAAATTAATTAATTAATTTTAATTAATAAATTAATATTTAAAAAAACTGTATTAACATCAAGTGACATCCACTACACGCTTTAAAAATGTATTTGAACTTGAGTGGATGAATAAATGTATTTTATTATTAACGATTGAAAATTTGAACAAGATATATACACTCATGTCCATAAATTAAGGATAATGAAATTCAGGCAAAGAAAGAGACAGAAGCAAAACAAATTTGACTTATTTGTAAAGTCTATTTATTAAACAAAAGGAAAAGAGCAAAAAAGATGCTATATGTTTGACATACAAAAAATTGCGATTTTTACTCCCTGGAGCAAATTTCAAAAAAGAACCTATTTACAAAAAACAGTATAACATGGTTAGTATGCTGGTTAATATGGAGTATGTCTCCCGGACGATGCAATACAGGCCTTACAACGCCTAGGCAATGCTGAGTATCAAATTATCAATCTGATCTTGGGGAATATTACACCACTCATCAAGCAATGCCTCCGAAGTTCCCGTTGACAGGTGGGAGGGGGTAGACGGGCTGCAATTCGTCGGCCAAGCATATCCCACACATGCTCTATTGATTCCAGTTCGGTGAGTATGCTGGCCAATCCATACGGGTGATATCCTCTAATTGAAGGCATTCGTCTACAATGTTTGCACCGTGAGGACGAGCGTTGTCATCCATAAACCGAAATTCAGCACCCATGGTGCCCCGAAACAAACGTACAAGTTGTTCCAGAATGACATCTCGATAGATGTGGCCTGTCATCGTTACACTCTGAACATGCAGATCAGTTCTGGAATCAAGAATAATTCCTCCCCAAACGAGCCATCCTGCACCTCCGTAACGGTGTCGTTCAATGGTGTTCTCTTGTTGGTAACGGGTACCTGGCGCTCTCCATATGAAAGTCCGGTGAGAATCAGACTGCAAACTAAACCTGGACTCGTCGAAAACATCACACAAGACCACTGTTGCGGTGTCCACAATGCATGCTCTCTATTCCAGGTTAATCGCAGGGGACAGTGAGTTGCGCTAAGTGGAACACATCTGACAGGCCTACGAACATGTAGACCAATGTGCCTAAGCGTCTGTACACGGTCTGCCTTGAAACTGTCGTACCGGTAGCTGAAGAGAGCTAACGAGACAGGTCTGATGCTGTTCTCCGTCTGTTTCTTTTGGCAGTAACTGCTAAATACCGGTCCTCATTCGGCGTTGTAACTCGGGGGCGACCTGTGCTGTAACATCTACTCACATTACCATCATCTTGGAATCGTTGCCAAAGCCTGGAGATGACACTCTGGGCGATTCCAAGTTCCTCGGATACTTCCAGCTGGGTACGTCCACATTCCAGTCGTCCGATAATTCTACCACTTAAAAATCATTCAAATGCATCCTTTGTGCCATAACTATGCGGTTATTGCACTGAAAGGCTTTTAAAGCGCTTGTGAACAATTTTACTTCTTTGCCACCATTCCTTATATACCCCTCTCTTACACTCTCGTCATTGTGACGTACTATCCGCTCCATCTGGTGGTTTCCTGTAATTTGCATATTCTTCTTCAAGATGTGTGTGATAATTCTACAGGAGAAATTTTTAATTTTAGAGTTCAATTTCTGTGTGATTCTGAATTATCCTTAATTTATGGACATGAGTGTAAATATATATAGGGAGAGTGTGAACTAATAGTAGGAATCGAAAAAAAAAATCAAAATATTTCCGGCAATTTTTCTAACACTTTCATCGTCTACTGTTTTTTTAAGGATATAACATAATTAAAATAAAAATAAGTGTTAATTATTTCATTATAATAGAAAAAAATTATATAAAAAAATGTATATTACATTTAAAAAAAAAAAGCGTATCAAAATACTTCTTAGAAAAATTTTCTAGCACTTTTACAATCTGCGAGTTTTTTATGGAATTAAAATAATTTAAATAAAAATATGTAATAATCATTTCATTATAATGGGAAAAAATTTTTTAAAAAAAAACTGTATATTACATTATTAAAAAACGTATCAAAAAACGTATCTTTCGCCGTCTACTGTTTGTTAAGGATATAAAATAATTTAAATAAAAATAAGCATTAATTATTTCATTAGAATAGAGAAAAAAATTATTTTAAAAAAACTATATTAATATTTAAGAAAACGTTTTTAGAAATATTAATATATGTTTCAATTTATAATATATGTTTCAATTCAATATAATAAATATTAATATATGGTTTTAATACAAGTTTCTTAGAAATTCTTCTAACATTTTCACAGTCTGCGAGTTTTTTTATGGAAATAAAATAATTTAAATAAGAATAAATATAAACTACTTCTTTATAACGTCAAAAAAATTATTTTTATAAAAACTGTACAACAAAACATCATAATAAGTATTTATTTTAATTCAAAGATTGCCATAAGCTTCATAATAATAAAACATGCTTGTTAAATTGAAATGATTTATTCCTGGACCCAAACTCGTTCCATTGAATACAACATTGGTCTTTGTTCACTGATATTAATACATATAAACGCTGCTACACTACCTTTTATAATTCCGGATGTAGTTTAAAAGCTACCTTGATTTTCTAAAAGCCGGGTTCAAATCCCCAATTCTTTGTCCCGGCATATTTAATTTGGACGCACGTTGAACCCGACTACCATAAACAGATCTATCTGCCTCTGGACATTCACATTTTCCACACTCCGCCAACAACGTTCTATGCAGCCTAAACATGAGTGATCACTTCCTGTTGAAAGCCTCAATCAAACGGAAGCCTTTCTTTTCAGTCTTTTGCAAGAAAGGACTTTAATAAACCTTCAGTCCGAAGCATATCTGTTAATTACTGAGCTTGCATCTCATCAGTTTAATAGGGGAACTCGTTGTTTGAGAAAGAATTGGAAGTTGTCTGTTGGAGATTGGGCTCTTTTACAGCAATGTCAGGACTAGTCAGCACAGTCATTGTTAAGTGCCACTTTTTTTCCTCTAGAAGCAATTATACAATAATTTTAAATTAATTATATATAAAAATATATTTATCTAATTCTATATAAAAATATCAATTTTAAATATTTTAATTTTAATATCAATTTTAAAATGGTACTATAAACTTTCAATCCAAAGCATATTTGTTAATTACTGAGCTTATAGTTCAATGAAGATTCAGTTATCTTTCTGAGTATGAATTATTTATCTCAGAATTAATTTTTCAGTTTTTAAATATATATATATATTTTTTTTAGAGTTTAATCTTTTTAGTAAATAGGGATCCTCTCAGTTTAACAAGAGAATTCTTGTTTATGAAAGAATTCAAGGTTGGCTGTTTGTTGGAGACTATGTTCTTTTACAGCACATGTCAAACAGGATCTTGTCAAGTATCACTTTTATTTATCTCGAATCAATTGAACAATTTAAAATCAATAATAAATAAAAAATAAATTTGTCTAATTCTATAAAAAATATCATTAAATTAAATTTAAAATATGAATTAATTTTAAAAGGGTACCAAGTCAGAGATTTCTTTAAAATCTTTTTGCAAGAAAGAACCTTAATAAACCTTCAGTCCGAAGCATATCTGTTAATTACTGAGCTTGCATCTCATCAGTTTAATAGGGAGAATCGTTGTTTGAAAAAGAATCGGAGGTTGTCTGTTGGAGATTGGGTTCTTTTAGAACACATGTCAGCACAGTGATTGTTAAGTGCCACGTTTTTTTTTACTCTCGAAGCAATTAAATATTGATTTAAAATCAATTATATATTAAAATATATTTATCTAATTTTATATAAAAAATATCATTAAATTAAATTTGTAATACGTATAAATTTTAAATGGTACAAAGTCATAAAAGTCCTTCAAGATTCATTAACATTATTTTC
This sequence comes from Caerostris extrusa, assembly GCA_021605095.1. Lineage (NCBI taxonomy): Eukaryota > Metazoa > Arthropoda > Arachnida > Araneae > Araneidae > Caerostris > Caerostris extrusa. The sequence continues at coordinate 17,904 of BPLR01013808.1, read as the reverse complement.
AGAGAAAGAACTTTTAAGCCTTCAGTCCAAAGCATTTTTATTAATTACTAAATTAACAGCATAAAGAGGAATATTATTAAGGATTAATTTTGAGTTTTCGAAAATTAATTTTCAGTTTTTCACAGATTAATTTCTTAGTTTATTATGGATCTCATCAGTTTAATAGGGAATCGTTGTTTGTGAAAGAATTGCAGGTTAGCTGTTTGTAGGAGATTGTGTTCTTTTACAGCACATGTCAAGCACCATCTTGTTAAGTGCCATTTTTTTGCTCTTGAAGCAATTAAACACTATTTTAAAATCAAGTAGACATACAAATAAATGTATCTAATTTTATATAAAAGTATCATTAAATTAAATCCATACTATATATTAATTTTAAAATGGTACTAAATCATGTAAATCCTTCAAGATATATTAACAATCTTTTACAAGAAAAGAAACTTTAACAAATCTTCAGTCCGAAGCCTATTTGTTAATTACTGATCTTACAGTTTAATAGTGAATCAATTATTATGGATTGTTTCTCAGTTTTTAGAGATAAATTTTTAGTTTAATATGGATTTTATCAGTTTAACAAGAGAATTGTTGTTTGAAAACTGTTTGTTGAACATTGGATTCATTTACAGCAAGCGTCAAGCACGATCTTGTTAAGTGCCACTTTTTTTTCCTCTCGAAGCAATTAAATACTGATTTAAATATATAAAAATATATATTTAATTTTATATAAAAATATAATTAAATTAAATTTTATTAATTTTAAAATGGTACTAAGTCGTAGAAGTCCTTCAAAATTTATTAAAAATCTTTTCCCAGAAAGAACTTTAATAAACCTTCAGTCCGAAGCATATCTGTTAATTACTGAGCTTGCATCTCATCAGTTTAATAGGGAATCGTTGTTTGAAAAAGAATTGAGGTTGGCTGTTTGTTGGAGATAGACTTCTTTTACAGCACATGTCAGCACAAGTCAGCAAGTCATTGTTAAATGCCATTTTTTCCTCTCAAAGCAATTATACAATAATTTAAACTCAATTATATATAAAAAAATATATTAATCTAATTATATATATATATATATATATATAATTTTGTATGAAAAGATTAATTTTAAAAATTTTAATTTTAATATCAATTTTAAAAATATTAATTTTGAAATGAACTTTTAAGATTTATTAAAAATCTGTATCAAGAAGGAACTTTAATAAACCTTCAGTCCGAAGCATATTTGTTAATTACTGAGCTTACAGTTTCATACGGAATCAGTTATTAAGGATTATTTTTCAGTTTTTAGAGATTAATTTTTAGGAGAAATTAATAGGGAATTTAATTGATTAATAGGAATATTTTTAATTAATAGGGATATCATCAGTTAAATAGGAGAATCATTGTTTGAGAAAGAATTGGAGGTTTGTCTGTTTATTGGAGTTTGGGTTCTGTTACAGAACACGTCAAGCTCGATGTTAAGAGTCGTTCTTTTTTCAAAGCAAACCAGTGAGTTTCAATTAAACATTAATTTTATATAAAAATATTTTTCAATTATTGTATTAATTTTAAGTGGTACGTAAATATCGGAGTCATATTGAAGTCCTTCAAGGTTTATTAACAATCTTTTCCAAGAAAGAACTTTAATATACCTTCAATCCGAAGCATATCTGTTAATTAATGATCTTACAGTTTAATAGTGAATCTGTTATTAAGGATTATTTCTCAATTTTTAGAGATTATTTTTTAATTTAATAGGGATTTTATCAGTTAAATAGGAAAATCTTTGTTTGAGAAAGAATTAGTGGTTGGCTATTTGTTGAAGATCGGAATCTTTTATAACATGTGTCAAGCACAATCGTGTTAAGTGCCATTGTTTCCTTTCGAAGCAATTAAACATTAATTTAAAAGCAATTATGTATAAAAAATTTTATCTAATTTTATACAAAAATATCAATACATTAAATTTATAATACGTATTAATTTTAAAATGGTACTAAGTTATAGAAGTCCTACGAGATTTATTAAAAATCTATTCTATTTTATAAAAATTATTCTTTAATAAACCTTTCAGTTCTAAACATATTTGTTTAATATTGAAATTATTAAGGACTAATTTTTTGTCTTTTACAATTAAATTTCAATTTTTGAGAGATTAAGTTTTAGTTTAATAGGGATCTTATCAACAGTTTAAGAGGAGAATCGTTGTTTGAGAAAGAATTGAAGGTTTTATATTTGTTGAAGAGTGGGTTCTTTTACAGTTTGCGTCAAGCTGGATGTTGAATGTCGTTTTTTTTTCAAGGCACGTTAGTGAGTTTCCATTAAACATTAGTTTTAAAAAAGTAACTTTGAATTAAATTTAAAATATGTGTTAATTTAAAAATCGTATTGAATCATAGAGTTCCTTCAAGATTTATTAAAAATCATTTCCAAGAAAACAATAATAAACCACGCCCCATTTTTTTTTTTTTTCTCCTCGAAGCAATTTTCAATAATTTAAAATTAATTATATATAAAAAAAAATATTTATTTAATTTTTATATAAAAATATCATTAAATTAAATTTATAATATGTATTAATTTTAAAATTGTACAAAATCGTAGAAGATTTATTAAAAATCCTTTCCAAGAAAAATCTTTAATAATCCTTCAGTCCGAAATATAATTAAGAATTATTTTTCAGTTTTTACAGATTAATTTTTAGTTTAATAGGGATCTTATCAGGAAATCAGGAGAATCGTTATTTGAGAAAGAATTGGAAGTTGGCTGTTTGTAGGAGGTTGACTTCTTTTACAGTACATGTCAAAATCTACAGAATTAAGTGCCATTTTTTAAATTCTACTATTAGTTCACGCTCTCTCTACATATATATCTTGTTCAAATTTTCAATCATTAATAAAATATTTTTATTCATCCACTCAAGTTCAAATGCATTTTTTAAACTTGTAGTGGATGACACTCAATGTTAATACAGTTTTTCAAATATTAATTCATTCATTAAATTTAATTAATTAATTTTAGATTTTTTTAGATTTAAGTTGCATGTATCTAATAATAGATGGCACCAAATGTAAGAGGAAAATTTCAGCTTTATTTGTAAAGGACTTTTCTGCAATATAGTGAAAAGAAAGTAGGAATTGACTTAAAATTTTTTTTTTTTTTTTTTTTTATAATACTTGTTTTAAAACTTGTAAGTGGAATTGAAATAACTAATTTTACTTAATATATTTGAATTAAATTTACTGTATTTAACAAATTTAATGTGGCATTCGGTCACAAAATATGAAAAACACTACTTATTTAGAAGAACTAAATCAGAAGGGACTACATATTTTTATGAGGTCCACGAACCAAATGTACTTAATCATCTGCATCAAATAAAAATTCTTTTTTAACCATTTATATAAATTAGTTTTATTATCTATCAAAAATCAAGGAATGACTATTTCCAATTTAAACCAAATGGAAATGTCTTGATATATTTTTTTTCAATTCCTTCTATTAGCTCACACTCTCCCTATATATATATATCTTGTTCAAATTTTCAATCGTTCATAAAATACTTTTTATTCATCCACTCAAGTTCAAATACATTTTTTTGAACTTGTAGTGGATGACACTGGACGTTAATACAGTTTTTTTCAAATATTAATTAATTCATTAAATTGCATATATCTACCAATAGATGTCGCCAGATAAACTTAAAAAAATGAATGAACATTATTTATAAAGGACTTTCTGCAGCATAGTGAAAAAAAAAGTAGGAATTGACTTAAAACATTTTTTTTTTCATATTACTTGTATTTAATATCTCAAACTGAATCACTGATGGCTTTACTCAATGAAAAATCGAATACATAACTAATATTCATAATAAGAATTCATAATAAGAATTCAGATACTAATGCAAAATGCAGAAATTTATTTTGTGTTATATTTAACTGTATATAAGGTGACAAATAATTTATAAATGTAAATGTAAATTTGTACATTGCTATAATTTTTAAGTTTAATAAAAATTCAATTCATAAATATATTAAAAGGCAAATGAAACGGAATATGATTTTTAAAACGTTTGCAACTTACATCAAACAGAATCTTTTTAATCATTCTCGATTTGATCAATGAAGACATCTGAAACTCAACCACATGCAAAAAGATTAATTATGAATTACTCATTTATAAAAACGAAAATAAATTAAAAAGGGGATTTTTAAATGTAATTGACTTTATTTTAAAAAGAATGGCGACGTTGAAACAGACCTGAATCATAAATCAAAAACTAATATATTCATAATTTAAGAATTTATTAATTAAAAATCAATGATAATCTGGTATTAAAAAAATCTTTGATTTATGCCAAAACTAAAAATTTCTTAAAAAGATATTCTATTAAAAGTCCTGGAATAATATATTCCTAATTTTTAAATAAATTAGAAAAGCCCACGAAATACATCAGAGTTACTGAAGAAATTAAAAGGAGAATTCTATCAACAGTATAGGATCAATATATATGTATAATTTATAAGTGTAACTGTGCTTCTTCATACACGTCGGCAAGGGGGCTATGGATTTCTCCTGTGGAGTTCTGAAGAAATGGTCAGTAGGACTCGAGACTCTCATCCGAGAGAAAGTACAGCACTCCCTCTGAGAACTTCGCAGAAGAACTCCCGCTGAGACTGTAAACTAAACTAAAGTTTAGTTTACAATCTCTTATCCCCAGAGGAAATATATTTAATGCAATACTGTGTATATGATGGTCTACAGATTCTCATCAGGAGAAAAGTATCTGTCTCGCCCCCTGCCCGTACATGAGTATCGGTTTTTCGGCTTATAAGTTTAATCCTTCCATGAATCTGTAATTATATATCTTTAAATGTGTTAAATATTATATTTCTCTAATTGTATGGGCGTGGTGTTAGTGCGTATGGAAATATTGCTGTAAGTTCTCCAACGTACGCCTCAATCACACCCAATTGCAATTTGGTTGGCCAATTTGTACACTACATAAATACGTTAAAACATATGCGTATAAATATATGAATTAAAATTGGCTTTTGACTTATCTTTAATTTCATGTAGATATAGATTATAACCATAATCTATGTGTTCTGCTTTTTATTATAAATGTAGCAAAACAGAAATCAAACCTATTGTGAACTGAAATGTTTCGACTTTTATCAGAATAGAGAGAGACGATCAAATGTTTTAATGTCTGCATTAGTATGGATTCAGTCATTAAATCTCAGAACCATGTCCATAAAAAATATATCATAAGCCAAGATAGCCAATATCATAGATTATAAATATGTTTAAAAAATAATTCAAACCTATTGTAAACTGAAATGATTCAGCTTTTATTAGAATAGGAGACTTCAAATCAGAATCGTATCTTAAGTTGAAGTCTAATTTATTTATATTTTATAATAAAATAGAAACAATAAAATATAGTTTTAACGTCTTCATCAATATGGATTCAATCATTAAATCTGAGAATCCTATCCATAAAAAAATATATCACAAGTCAAGAACTAGTGTGAATTTATTAAAGGTAGAATAAAAACTTCAACAAAATCTACGGGAACATTAAAAAAAAACCTATCACAAGTCGTGGATTGTTCTTCTGAGATTTTCTCAAAGTGAAAACCTTTTGTTTCCAAGGTCGCAAGATAAGACTTCACTAAACCTACTGTTGTTGCCAAATGTGTTAATTACCGAGCCTGCATCTCATCAGGCACAGGGCCGTTTATTTGCCAAAGAAGTGGTAGGACTTCACTGTCTTATCGCATCCTTGATTGGTGTACACATAGGAGAGGATGTGATGAAGTTTTGAATGGAAAATTTAATTGGCGGACAGCGCTTGAAGCATGGGGAGAGAGCACGGTGCTAGGGATTTGATTTATGAGTGTTGCAGCGAGGAGGAATATCACAGAACAAGCTATCCTGGAATTGGGTTGATTGGGAATACATCTTTTGGCCAGGAATCCTCCTCCTACTATGCAGTGATTGATTGCCTAATCTATGTGGCCGTCTGAGGGGGATGGGGTAAAAAGTTCTTGGAGGCAGATGGTAGTCGCTTTCACCAAGAACAAGTTTAATTTCATGTTGGAAATGAAGTTTATTTTTGTCTGTTTAAGAAAGTTTTTGATTCTAAATAGAATTGTTTTTTTTGATATGGTATTATTTAAATTGTTCCATCTAATATCGAAATAATATAATAAGTATAACAGTAATGAATCGCTTGAGGTTAAGACATCTATCAAAATGAACACAAATAATGTACGTAATGATGTAGAGCATTATAAATGGTACAAACTGAAAATTGTAAATAAGATTGTAATAAGATTGTTTCATATTGTAAATAAGATTGTTTTTTATTTCTGGTGTTATTTTTTTTTATCTAATATCGAAATAACATAATAAGTATAACAGTAATGAATCACTTGAGGTTAAGACGTCTGTCAAACTGAACACAAATAATGTACGTAATGATATATAATATTAGAAATGCTATAAATGGGAAAATTTTCGTTTGATTTTAATATGAAGACGTGAATTCAATTGTTTTTTAACGAATAAAAAAATATATATGGCCTTTTTTTTATGATTAATTTCTGACTACCAATATTTTAATTAACAATAACCGAAAATATATAATATTATATTAGAATAACGATAGATATTTAGATTTAGATAGATATTTAAGAATAACGAGTAGTTTATACATTATTGAATGAAATAGTTTATACTCTATTGAATAAAAAATTTTATGCATTGTTGAATAGACTATTTTATATGTTATTGAATAAAATAATTTATATTTTATATAAGCGAATATTTTATTCATTATTGAATAGCACATATTGTACATTATTGAAAATATTTTAAAAGTTATAGGAGAAAATAATTTATACCTTATATAAACGAATAGTTTATACGATATGGAATAAAATAGTTTGAACATTATTGAATAGAATATTTTTATACATTATTGGAGAAAATAACTTATATTTAATAATTTATAATTTATAATTAATAAGCCTTAATAATTTATGGAGAAAATTATTTATATCTTATATAATTGATATATTTTTATACGTTATTAAAGAACATAATTAATACCCTATATAATCGAATATTTAACACATTAATGAATAAAATAGTTTATACATAGTTCGAATTAAATAATTAATACATTACTGATAGTAACCCAGTAGCATTTCTGCTCATCTTTAATGTGAATTAGCGAGTTCTCATTAATAACTTTAATCTGAACTGTATAAATAGAAACCCGCATTGCTTTTTAACAGCCCAACTCTTCATACGGCGATTTTATTTACAAATTTATATATCCTGTTTATTGGATTGGTCTGTCGCTCTACGGTCGTTTTTTTTGCACACTTAAGGATAATTAGACAGTGATCTATAGTTTAAAGTGGATTCCGAACCACTAACAAACACCCATGCCACCACCTGGATTCGAACAAAGCCAGAACGTTAGCCAACTGGCCATCAGGCCACTACTGTTAATTATTTAAAAGAAATTAAGTTAAAATCCTCAATTGCTTTGCATGCTTCCAAAAAGGCTTAATCTGATAACAAGCTACATCCTTTGATGTTTAGCCGAAATTTAATCAGTGCACTTGCTACTAATGTTAATAATTATAACAACAACGAAATTAAATTGACTCAGTAAAGTGTGGAAGTTATTTGCAGTGACATCCATTATGCTCTTCATTAGTTGTCGGCTAATCAAATTGATTAATCTGATGAGAAGCAAATCTCGAATGCATAGATTGAATTATGTGAAGCTCTAATAATCTTATATCCCTTTAAGTGACCATCTATTTTGGGCTTGGAAAGTTTACCGTATACACAGGAAAATTGCTTTATTAACAATTTTTGAAGTTGAAAGCAATTTTCAGTGTTGTAAATACAATATATGAATAAAGTATAAATTTTCTATGACTTCATCCATAATTAGCCCTAAGTAATTAATGGATTTATTGTAATGTATCGATATTTGAGTAAAGTGAAGCTCGATTTACTTTTTACGATTACGATGCATTGTAAAGTACGATTATGACTTACGAATCAGATTACTTTTCGACTTAACGATTCATATGATTAAGATTACGATTACGATAACGATAACATCAACTATAATACAAATATCCCATCAGGATAACTATTCTTAGAATAGTAATTCATAGCTTTATCTTTACTACGCTTAAGCGTAGTTTGAATACAAGTGGTGAATTACAATTAATTCATTTCATATATATGTATATGTGTGTGTGTGTGTGTGTGTGTGTGTGTGTGTGTGTGTGTGTGTGTGTGTGTGTGTGTGTGTGTGTGTGTGGTGGGACAAATCTCCCATCAGGACATCATAGTTTTAAATGTAGATTAAATTAATTAAAATGATATAGTCTCGTTGTTTTTAATACAATTGCTGAATTATATTACTACAGTACATTAATGACTTTCAATAACATATAACTACAGTATATATATATATATATATATATATATATATATATATATATATATATATATATAAATATAAAATCCTACAGTAACATACCAAATACCATACAGATAACAATATAACAACATAACATACAGATACCAAAATATTATTACATATTCCTTAAATTGCATCAAACTAACATATTGAAGCAGATTCAACTGTATTAAGATATCCAGAACTTTCAGTAATAATTCTAAGATTTATGGTATTTCTAATATTTATAGTATTTCTGGTACTCCTACAGTAACTGTTGGTTGGACCAGAAACTAAAAGAACAAACAACAATGATAACAAAGTGAGATAATAATAAATTCAAAATAAATAAATAAATTTCTATCAAAGTTGATCTAACGGTTACACTTCTACGATGTACTTCTACTATGCAAAGTTGTTGCACTTCTACAACAATTGTTTCATTTGGTTTGTCGTTCTACAGTCATTTTGTGCACACTTTGGACTAATTAGACCAGGACCTACATTTTAACGTGGATTCCAAACCACTCACAAACATCTTTGTCATCACCAGGATTCAAAGCTGAAGCACCAAATGCCAGAGAGCCAGCCAACAGGCCTTCAGGCAGATCCTGTTTATTAGTTAAAAGAAATTGAGATAGAATCTGCAACTCCTTTGCATGCTTCCAAAAATACTTAATCTGATTACAAGCTACATCCTTTGATGTTTAGCCCAAATTTAATCAGTGCACTTGCTATTAATGTTAATAATTAAAATAACAGTGAAATCAAATTGACTCAGTAAAAAGTGGAAGTTATTTGCAGTGACATTAATTATGCTCTTCATCAGTTGTCGGCTAATCAAATTAAATAATCTGCAGTGAAGTATATCTCCAATGTATAGATCGGATTATGTGAAGCTCTAATAATCTTATAGCCCTTTAAGTGATCATTTATTTTGTGGACGGAAAAGTTTACCGTACTCACAGGAAAAATTGCTTTATTAACAATTTTTGAAGTCGAAAGCAATTTTCAGTGTTGCAAATAGGATTTATGAATAAAATATAAATTTTCTATGTATTCGTCCATAATTAGCTCTAGGCGATTAATCGATGTGTTGTAAAATATCGATATTTGAGTAAAGTGGAATTTGATTTACTTTTTTTATGCTTACGACACGTTGTAAAGATGTTCTATTGTTAATTGTAATTGTTACGATGCATTTTGACTTACGAATCAGATTACTTTCCAACTTACGAGTCATATGATTAAGATTACGAGTACGATATGGTCAACAATAATATAGTCGTCGATCAGGACAACTATTCTTAGAATAGTAATTTAAAGTTTTAAATGTAGTTGGAATTAATTAAATTATTGACTCTCTAATGTAGCTATATTCAATGTTATATATTAGCAATTCACGCATGTATATATAACTAAATAACTAACTGATACCTTGACACTAAAGCCCATGGTAGGCCAATGCTGTCTGCGTACTGACAGATTTCGAGGCAGTAGATGAATTTTTTTCCAGGGCAGGGTGGTCTGCCTCACACCAAAAGCTATACGGTCATATTAGGCAGGTACCTACGGTTTCTGGTGAATTCCGAACAACTACAAAGATCCATTGTACCGCCGGGAATCGAAAGCGAAACCTGTGTCACCCAGCGGCAGTCACTCGACCATCAGCCCCCTGACTTTTATTATAAATTTTGATTTGAATTATTATTTTTTGAGCTTTGCAACTGGAATGTTTCTACCACTCAGCAATAAGGCCTCATATATATTTATAGATAGATACCAAAATATGATTATGTATTCCGTAAATTACTTCCATCTAAAATATTGCCGAAGATTCAACTGTACTGAGATATCCGGTATTATCAGTAATGTTTCTAAGATATTTCTGGTACTTCTACAGTAACTGTTGGCTGAACCAGAAAGTAAAAGAACAAACAACAAAGTTAAAAAAGGAAATTAAAATAAATTTCTATCAAAGTTGAACTAATTATTTCACTTCAACAAGAATAGTTTGGGTTGGTTTGTCTCTCTACTGTCGTTTTGTGCACACTTTGGGATAATTAGACAGGGACCTACAGTTTGCGTGGATTCCGAACCACTCACAAATATCCATGCCACCGCCAGGATTCAAACCTAAAGCAACAAAGGCCAGAGCACCATCAAAAGGCCATCAGGCCGCTACTGTTTATTATTTAAAAAAGAAAGTAAGTTACAATCTTCAAGTGCTTTGCATGCTACCAAAATGGTTTGATGTTTTAGCCCAAATTCAATCAGTGCACTTGCTACTATTATTAGTAATTATAACGACAGTGAAATCAAATTGACTGAGTAAAGTGTGGAAGTTATTTGCAGTGGCATCCATTATGCTCTTCATTAGTTCTCGGCTAATCAAATTAATTAATCTGATGCTAAGTAAATCTCTAATGTATAGATTGGGTCATGTGAAGCTATAATAATCTTATATACCTTTAAGTGATCATCTATTTTAGGGTGGAAAAGTTTGCCGACTCATAGGAAAACAGCTTTATTTAACAATTTTTAGAGTTGAAAGCAATTTTCATGTGTTGAAAATAGGGATTTATGAATGAAGTATAAATTTTCAATGACTTTATCCATAATTAGCATTAGTCGATTAATTGATATTTGAGTAAAGTTGAACTTGATTTACTTTTTTTCTTGCTATGCATTGTAATATACGATTTTGACTAACGAGGGAGATTACTTTTCAACTTACGATTCATATGATTACTAATACAATAACATCAACTATAATACAAACCTCCCATCAGGACATCATAGTTTTAAATGTAGTTTAAATTAATTAAAATGTTATCGCCTCATTGTATTTTGAATAATAAGTGCTGGATTATATTACTACACTATTTTATTGACTACAATAACATATAACTATAGTATGTATATATATAATCCTACAGTAATATACCAGATACCAAGTACAGATAACAATATAACAAATAACATAACATGTGTTTCAGATACCAAAATATTATTATATATTCCGAAATTGCTTCAAACTAAAATATTGAACAGATTCAACTTATTAAGATATCCAGTACTATCAGTAATAATTCTAAGATTTATGGTATTTCTAGTATTTATGGTATTTCTTGATACTCCCTGCAGTATCTGTGGTTGGACCAAAAAGTAAAAGAACAAACAACAATGAAAACTATTTCAAAGTGACATAATAATAAATTTAAAATAAATAAATAAATTTCCCTCAAAGTTGATCTAACGATAGCACTTCTACGTTGTACTTCTACTACGCAAAGTTGCTGCACTTCTGCAAAGAATTGTTTACTTTGTTTCTCTACGGTTGTTTTGTGCACACTTTTGGCTAATTAGACCGGGACCTACAGTTTAACGGGGATTCCGAACCACTCACAAACATCCATGCCACTACCAGGATTCACACCTGAAGCAGCAAAAGGCCAGAGCACCAGCCAATAGGTCATCAGGCCGTTACTGTTTATTATTAAAAAGAAATTCAGATAAAATCTTCAACTCCTTTGCATGCTTCCAAAAATGTTTAAGCTGATAACAAGCTATGTCCTTTGATGTTTGGCCCAAATTTAATCAGTGCACTTGTTACTAATAGTAATCATTATATTAACAGTGAAATTAAATTGACAAAGTAAAGTCTGGAAGTTATTTGCAGGGACATCCATTATGCTCTTCATTAGTTTTCGGCTAATCAAATTAATTAATCTGATGCGAAGTAAATCTCGAATGTATAGATTGGATTATGTGAAGCTCTAATAATCTTATATCCCTTTAAATGAGCATTTATTTTGAGCGTGGAAAAGTTTGCCGTACTCACAGGAAAATTGCTTTATTAACAATTTTTGAAGTCGAAAAGCAATTTTCAGTGGGGAAAATAGGATTTATGAATAAAGTATAAATTTTAGTGACTTTTATCCATAATTAGCCCTAGGCGATTAATCGATGGTTTGTAACGTATAGATATTTGAGTAAAAGTGAATGGTAAGATGGTACATATTACGACTTACGAATCAAATGGTACTTTTCGACTTACGAATCAAATTACTTTTCAACTTACGATTCATGTGATTAAGGTTACGATTACGATTACATCAACTACAATACAAATCTCCCATGAGGAGATCATAGTTTTAAATGAAGTTTAATTTAATTAAAATGTTAATACCTCAATTTAATTTGAATACAAGACCTGAATTACAATTCACTTGAATACAGTATCATATACTACAGTATATATATATATATATATCCTATATATATATATATATATATATAATCCTACAGTAACATACCAGATAACATACAGATAACAATATAACAACAACATAACATAGATATACCAAAATAATAATATATATTCCTTAAAATGCTTCAAACAAAACTATTGTCCCAGATTCAGCTTTATTAAGATATCCAGTGTTATCTGCAATATTTCTATGATTTATGATATTTCTAATGTTTTTGGTATTTCTGGTACTCCTACAGTAACTTTGGTCCGACCAGTAAGTAAAACAGCAAACAACAATGATAACAAAGTGAGATTAAAATAAATTTCTATCAGTAGATCTAAAAATTTCACTTCAACAAGAATTGTTTGATTTGGTTTGTCGCTCTACGGTCATTTTGTGCACACTTTGGGCTAATAAGACAGGGACCTACAGTTTAACGTGGATTCTGAACCTCTCACAAACATCCATGCCACAACCAGGATTAAAACCTGAAGCAGCAAAGCCCAGAGCGCCAGCCAATAGGTTATCAGACCACTGTTGTTTATTATTTAAAAGAAATTAAGTTCAAATCTTCACCTGCTTTGCATGCTGCCAAAAATGCTTAAGCTGATAACAAACAATGTCCTTTGATGTCCAAATTTAATCAGTGCACTTTCTACTAATGTTAATAATTATAATAACAGTAAAATCAAATTGACTCTGTAAAGTATGGAAGTTATTTGCAGCGACATCCATTATGCTCTTCATTAGTTCTCGGCTAATCAAATTAATTAATCTGATGCGAGGTAAATCTCGAATGTATCGATTGGATTATGTGAAGCTCTAATAATCTTATATCCCTTTTAAGAGATCATTTATTTTGTGCGCGGAAAAGTTCACCATACACACAGGAAAAATTACTTTATTAACTATTTTTAGAGTTGAAAGCAATTTTCTGTGTTGCAAATAGGCCAAAAAAGGATTTATGAATAAAGTATAAATTTTCGATTACTTCATCCATAATTAGCCGTAAGTAATTAATCGATTTATTGTAAAGTATCGATATTTGAGTAAAGTGAAGCTTAATTTACTTTTTCACAATTACGATGCATTGTAACATACGATTATGACTTACAAATCAGATTACTTTTCAACTTACGATTCATAAGATTAAGATTACGATTGCGATAACGATAACATCAACTATAATACAAATAATCCATCAGGACAACTATTCTTAGAATAGTAATTCATACTTTTCTTTACTACACTTAAATGTATTTTAATACAAGTGGTGAATTACAATTCATTCATTTGATATATATATATATATGTGTGTGTGTGTGTGTGTGTGTGTGTGTGTGTGTGTGTGTTAGATACCAAAATAATATTATATATTCCGAAAATTACTTCAAACTGAAATATTGTTACAAATTCAACTTCATTAAGATATCCAGGACTATCAGTAATATTTCTAGGATTTATGGTCCTTCTAGGGTTTATGGTATTGCTTGTACCCTATAGTACTGCTGGTTCTACCAAAAATACCAGAAATCCTAGAAATATTACTAAATCAATACTATTTCTAAGATTACAATACTATCGTTAATAATACGATATTATCAGTAATATTTCTATGATTACTATACTATCCATAATATTTACTAATATTTCTAGGATTTACGATAGTTACGATACTATTAGTAATATTTCTAGGATTTACGATATTCTAGTGTTTATGGTATTTCTTGTACTCCAACAGTAACTTATTGTTTGGACCAGAAAGTAAAAGAACAAGCAACAATGATAAAAAAATGAGATTAAAATAAATTTCTATCAAAGTTGATCTAAAAATTGCACTTCAACAAGAAATATTTATTTTGGTTTGTCACTCTACGGTCATTTTGTGCACCTAATTAGACCGGGACTTACAGTTTAACGTGGATTCCACCACTTATTATTTAAAATAAATTAAGTTTAGTTTTTCAGCTGCTTTACATGCTTCCAAAAAATGCTTAAGCTGATAACAAGCTATGTCCTTTGATGTTTAGCCCAAATTTAATCAATGCACTTGTTACTAATAGTAATCATTATATTAACAGTGAAATTAAATTGACAAAGTAAAGTCTGGAAGTTATTTGCAGGGACATCCATTATGCACTTCATTAGTTCTCGGCTAATCAAATTAATAATCTGCAGTGAAGTAAATCTCAAATTTATAGATTGGATTATGTGAAGCTCTAATAATCTTATATCCTTTTAAATGATCATTTATTTTGTGCGCGGAAAAGTTTACCGTACTCATAGGAAAATTGCTTTATTAACAATTTTTGAAGTCGAAAGCAATTTTTAGTGTTGAAAATAGGGATTTATGAATAAAGTATAAATTTTAGGGACTTTATCCATAATTAGCCCTAGGCGATTAATCGATGGGTTGTAACGTATCGATATTTGAGTAAAGTGGAATTTGATTTACTTTTTTACGCTTGCGATACATTTGTAACATATAGATATTTGATTAAGGTGAATGGTACGACGATGGTACGATTGCGATTTACGAATCAAATACTTTTCAACTTACGATTCATGTGATTAAGGTTACGATTACGATTACATCAACTACAATACAAATCTCCCATGAGGAGATCATAGTTTAAAATGAAGTTTAATTTAATTAAAATGTTAATACCTCAATTTAATTTGAATACAATACCTGAATTACAATTCACTTGAATACAGTATCATATACTACAGTATATATATATATATATATATATATATATATAACAATGTAACAACCAGATAACAACAGATAACAATGGAACAAGAACATAACATAGATATACCAAAATATTAATATATATTCTTTAAAATGCTTCAAACAAAACTATTGTCCCAGATTCAGCTTTATTAAGATATCCAGTGTTATCTGCAATATTTCTATGATTTATGATATTTCTAATGTTTTTGGTATTTCTGGTACTCCTACAGTAACTTTTGGTCTTGACCAGTAAGTAAAACAGCAAACAACAATGATAACAAAGTGAGATTAAAATAAATTTCTATCAAAGTAGATCTAAAAAATTGCACTTCAACAATAATTGTTTGCTTTGGTTTGTCGCTCTACGGTCATTTTGTGCACATTTTGGGCTAATTAGACAGGGACCTACAGTTTAACGTGGATTCTGAACCACTCACAAACATCCATGACACAACCAGGATTAAAACCTGAAGCAGCAAAAGGCCAGAGCCCCAGCCAATAGGTCATCAGTCCACTACTGTTAATTATTTAAAAAGAAATTAAGATGAAATCCTCAATTGCTTTTGCATGCTACCAAAAATGCTTAAGCTGATAACAAACCACGATGTCCTTTGATGTTCAGTCCAAATTTAATCAGTGCACTTGTTACTAATGTTAATAATCCTTATAACAACAGTGGTAAATCAAATTGACTCAGTAAAGTGTGGAAGTTATTTGCTGGGCAGTGACATCCATTATGCTCTTCATTAGTTCTCAGCCAATCAAATTAATTAATCGGCTGATGAAGTAAAAATCTCAAATATATGGAATGGATTATGTGAAACTCTAATAATCTTATATCCCTTTTAAGAATCATCTATTTTGGGTGTGGAAAAGTTACCGTGCTCACAGGAAAAATGCTTTATTAACTATTTTTAGTTGAAAGCAATTTTCAGTGTCGAAATAGGATTATGAATAAAGTATAAAATTTCTGTGACTTCATCCATAATTAGCCCTATGCGATTAATCGATGTGTGGTAAAAGTAAGATATTTGATTTAAAAATGTAACTTGATTTACTTTTTTTAGCTTACGATGCATTGTAAAGTACGAATACATACTTACGAATCAGATTACTTTTCAACTTAGGATTCATACGATTATGATTATGATAACTATAATTTCAACTATAATGCAAATGGCCATCAGGACAACTATCCTTATAGTAATTCATAGTTTTTTTCTTGCTACATAAATGTAATCTGAATGCAAGTGGTGGATTATAATTCAAAGATGATTACAAAGTTTATAAGTATATAATGTGTATGTGTGTGTGTGTGTGTGTGTGTGTGTGTGAGTGTGTGTGTGTGTGTGTGTGTGTGTGTGTGTGTGTGTGTGTGTGTATTATTTTCTATTACACATGAACACAAAATATTATTATATTTCGGAAAATTACTTCAAACTAAAATATTGTCACAGATTCAATTTTATTGCGGTATCAGTATTATCAATAATATTTCTAGGATTTATGGTATTTCAGTGTTTGTGATATTTCTGTGATAACTCTGTGTTTGTGATTTTGTGATAACTCTTACAGTAACTGTTTGTTTTATCAGAAATACCAAAATCCTAGAAATATTACTGAACCAGTAATATTTCTAGGATTACTATACTATCGGTAATATCACGATACTATCAACGTATTTCTAGGATTTATGGTATTTCTTTTGTTTATGGTATTTCTGATGCTCCTACAGTAACTGTTACACTGTACCAGAAAGTAAAAAGAACAAATAACAAAGTTAACAAGAGAGATTAAAATTAAATTTCCTGTCCAAGATAATCTAAAAATTGCCCACTTCAACGAGAATGGAATTCTATTTTGAATTAAATTACTCCAGAACTATTTGCATCCATGTCACAAAGAGGTAGAAACTTTTATGGATAACAGATATCCAATTAAGGATTAATTGTAAATTATTTATAACAAAATTTGGCCTAATTTTGACTGTACGAATATATTTTACATTGCTAGATTGGCAGACGATTTTTTTCAGATATGTGAACAATTCTCTACTTCTATTACTTGGACTCTATACAGCACACTAAATATTGTTCATTTCTTGCTTTGTCTATATCAACCCCTTTGAAATTTGTGGAATATTTTAGATGTAATAAAGTTCTATTAAAAATTAATTCTTGTCGAAGTTGATCTAAAATTGCAAATTCAACAAGAATGGAATTCTGTTTTGAATTAAATTATTTCAGAACTATTCGAATCCATGTCACTAGTACAAACTTCAAGAAAAAACATCAATTAAAAAATAATTGTAAATTATTTATAACAAATAAAATAAATTTCCTTTATGATTAATTTACAATTATAAGAATATTTTAACTACTGTAAAAGAGTATTTTTTACATTAGATAAATAGATAATTTAATTTT